>ML788172.1:94520-115884 GCA_009831015.1 Picea engelmannii | reverse complement strand
TTTGTTTTTTTCAGTCTGGTTGGATCAAGAGAAATATCCCCTCATGAAAAGTTGATGATATTGGATATCAAAAGTAACTAGATAGTCTGTCTTTTTTGGAATAAAATTCATTCTTGTGTGGATAAGTTCTAAAGCAGTCCATATGTAATGAAGATTGGAGGTCGATCCTTCTTGTTGGTATTAGAGCCAACGACTTCAGTCTTCAAGCTTCTGTCAAATTTGTAAGAGATTTTTTATTTAATGAAATATTTGCATACTGTAAAATTTATGAAACATCTGTGTTGTTCTATTGAGTTTATTGTCATTCAGTTATCTATATGCAATAATGTTATTTCTAGCAAATGATGAGAAAAGAGTTTAAATCCAGTGGGATGTGAGGAAAATTTAAGTCTACAAAGTCAAGGATTAGCGCCTGTGATCATAGGTCGTTCCCTGTTATCCTGGTTATTTTCTCTAAGTTAATTATATTTTAGATGGATCCTTCCATGGATACAATCGACTTCACAGAAGTGTCTACTTCAGTAGATAGTATTCCCATGACATCTATAGAAAAACGATGAGCTTCATCAATGCTTTCATGAACAAGTTCCGACAGAAGTTTAATCTCCATTCATGAGCCTAATTCTTCATAACACTGGGAACTTCCTCCTATCCGTCCACAAGATGTTTATAAATTAAAGTGGTGGAATTACCTGTCTCATTCATTCATCAAAGTCTACTCTATTGACATTCCTTTCTCTGCTCATGAAGGTCCAATAAACATTACCTTAATAGACGAATATCTGATTGTCTGGGAAAAAAGACAAGGATATTCTTACGCTCATATAGTACAATCAAGTTTGGCTTAAATCCTTTAGTCAGAACGTATCTTCCTATATCTTCCCTGGTCCGTGTCGTTGATATCATACATAATAATTTCTTCAATGATTTAGTTGGTGGATTTCCTGCACCTCTTTTTGATGGACCCACCTTTGCAATTGTTTTCCTAAATACTACGTTTCACTTTATGATCCTTATATATATGAATTCTTAAAATCTTATATTCTCCCTTCAGGATTCGATATGTTAGTAAATGCTCGGATAATTCAACTCAATTCAATCCTGCTTATTAGTTTTGGAAATGATACTCTTCCTCCTTTACAAAAAACTTCGCGCTTGCACAACATGGTGGAGAAGGACAAATCCAAGCAAGTTCAACCTGTTACGTTTGACTGGAATGGGATAGAATATCCCACTGTCTGGGAAAATAAGTATGACAACTTCAAAATCCAAATGATTTCCCATATAGAAGTGTAACACCCCTAGCTACCCACTGTGACAATGCCACTTAAAAAATTTCTTGATTTGATACCATTTTACCAGCAATTCCACCGAAATTGCTCTGACACAACTTTGTCACTAATTTAAATCCTATAGATACTCTGCAATGCATGATAAAATACATTTTATTGATAGGTTTATACACAAATCATAACATAATTATACACACAACATAAACAACATAAACCCATGATAACAATTGCATAAATATAATTGCAAAAATGATTTAACACACAACTGACACTTATCTTTTGAATAATAAAAAAACACCAACTGCCAGCAGACCTTCCACATTCCTCCCGGCCTTAGACCACACTGTTCATAAATCTCAACAGTGGGTCACCCTTGAGCTGGGGCTAAACTCCACTTGGGTAAGGGTTCCCAACCAGGCTAAGGTATCTCACTCCACATGAACTCAGTCATAGGTGACTCAATTATTGGAAAGTCCTTCACAGATGCCAATTTGCACTGACATCCTACAGTCTCTCATTCACCACATGGTTGTCCCACCCCAGGAAGTGTGCTCCTTCTCTTCTCAACAGTGCTTTGTCTTCCCCACTTCCCTTTCATGGCTTCAACAACAGGCTGAATAGGAAGTCTTAGATCCTTTTCTCTGCAGTTTGACAACTTGGGAAATAATTCCCAACAATTCTTTCACCTAGAGAGAATGCAATCTTCCACGGGCATGACAACCCGCCTCTTATGTTTATCTCTCCAAGATAATTTATACACATGTATCTACGAAAATATTCAACACACTGATCATAGTAACCATCAGGGTCATTGCAACAACAAACTGGTTCACTCACTTAACATTTCTACGACAGAACAGTCCACTCGATGACAGAACAGTCGGATCCCCTTGCTGCTCGTGGTGGTTGAATGAAAAAATGATTGAATAAATGCTAGAATGAACTAAGTCCAAACCATTTGACTGCATGTTCCCAACTTGACACCTGTCAAGTTGAGAACTATCTTCAGTCCACAACATGTTCCCAACTTGTCTCTTGTCGTGTTGAGAATTTCTTTTAGCCACTTGTCCCCTGTCCAAGACTTAGGATAATATTGTATCCTTACTTTACACTTTTTTTAAAAATATTAATAAAATATTCCTTTTTGGATTTAAGCCCCTTTAACCCAGCCCCCTTGACCTCAGTTAGTGGATTTTAAGCCCCCCAGACTCTTTTATGCGGTTAGTTTGTCGTAGGGATGTATTTTCATTAATTTACATGTGATGACATTTACATCTCAGTACAAAAGTACTGATCTTTTTCATATAGGCTCACCAGCCTCAAAATAACAGTCTGCACACTTAAAACCAGTGCGTGATGAACTTCTAGACTGTGCACACTCTTTCCTCAGTGTGCCAACCTTGCGCCCTTTCACATGTGTGCGTTACATCATGAATTATATACAAAAGGACTTTTCTACCCTTCAAAACCTATGCACTGAACCGGTGCGTGTTGAATCTAGGGTTGTGCGCCTATTCCTTCAGTGCGCCATCCATTCACACTAACACTTGCGCGTGTTGCGTCCATTAAGATGTTTCACTTTCAATGAACCATTCCTATGTACTTACACAAGTGTGTGCCAAAACATTAAACTGTGCGCTGTATCATTTTACAACTACACACACTCCTTTGGTGTGAGATCCTCTCACACTAGCTTAATGCACACAAAACCAAACCATCAACCTTGTTCCTTCATCTCACCAACTTATAAGAAAAGTACAGTTACATTGATATTTACACTTGGGGATCATCCTAGGGGTGTTACAATCCCCTCCCCCTTATTTATGCACTATCCTCAATGCAGTATATACACATTTACATTCAAAATTTCGAAAAAATTAAAAAAGATGAAAATATTATGCCCGCATAACATCCTCATGCTCCCAAGTTGCATCCTCGGGACCATACTAGGTCCATTGGAACTTTACTATCCCTATGGCTTGATTCTGAACTTGTTTGATCCTCTGATCCAATATGCGCACTGGATGCACTTGAAAACCACCTTCTTGCTCCACCTGAATCACAGTCCAATCAATGACATGATTAGTATCAGGTATATATCTTTAAGAAAGGATACATGTAATACATTATAAATATGCATTGATGCAGGAAATGAAAGCATATAAGCCACAAGCCCAATCCTTTCCAGGACTTCAACTTAAGGGAACTTTTGTTGGCCTTTACTTTCAGAAACACATGATTACCCACATTAAATTCCCTATGAGTACTGCCTTTATCAACATAACTTTTCTGCCTCTCCTGCGTAGTCTTTAAGTTCTTCTTATTTTTTATCATCTTCTCTTCCATTTCCATGAGTAGTTTTGGCCCAACTACTGTGTGGTCTATTGGGTTATCCCAGTGGACTGATGTGTTGCATTTTCTGCCATAGAGTGCCTCAAATGGGCTCATCTTTAGGGATGCTTGGTACCCATTGTTGTAAGCAAAATCTACCAAGTGTAGATAATCCTCCCACTTGGATGGTTTATCCATGACATACATCCTTAGCAAATCTTATATTACTTGATTCACCCTTTTTGTCTTCCCATCTGACTATGGATGATAAACTATGCTAAAATGCAGATTTGTTCCAAATCCCTTGAACAATCCTTTCCAAAAATTTGAGGTAATTTTTTTATCTCTATCAAACACAATTGTCTTGGGCATTCCATGCAATCAATCTATCTCTCTCAAATAAACATTAACTATGCTAGTTTCCTTGTGAGTAAGTTTAATTGGAATAAAATGGGCAACTTTGGTAAGCTTGTCCACCACCACCATAATAGAATCATGTTGCTTGCTAGTTCTTGGTAATTTGGTAATAAAATCCATTGTTACCACTTCCCACTTCCACTTAAGAATGTGAAATGGTTGTAGCAATACAACTAGATGTCTATTCTCAACTTTGACCTTTTGGCATGCCAACCACTTGGCAATGAAGTCAACAATTTATTTATTCATTCATGGCCAATAATATTGACTCTTGACAACTGCAATAGTTTTTTGGTAACCTGGGTGTCCAACATAAGGTACATTATGCATTTCTCCCAATATAAGATTCTTCAATTCTCGAGAATTTGACACATAAATTCTTCCTCTGTATCTGAGAATTTCATCACCTTCCAGCTTATAGTCTTCAACTTTTTGCTATAAATTACCTTGCTGAAGTTTTTCCTTTAACTCCATATATTTTTTATCTAATTTTGCATGTTCTAGGATTTTATCTTTCAAGTCTGATTTATACATGCTAATGGTTGTAGCATGCATTTCATGCACCCTCCTACTGAGTTCATCAACCATTTTGTTTTCCTTACCTCTGATATGCTTTATATCAAAATCATACTCACTGATGAAATCTAACCATCTTCTTTTCCTGGCATTTAAAGTTGGTTGTCCAAACAAGTATTTCAAACCACTATGGTCTATCCTTAATTCAAATATTTTTCCTATTAGGTAGTGCCTCAACATCTTCAAGGCATGCACTATGGTTACCAACTCCAAATCATGAGTTGCATAGTGTCTTTCATTCTCCTTCAACTTTCTTGATTCATAGCACACCACATATACATTTTGACTAAGGACTCCACCAAGTCCCTCATTACATGCATCAATGCATACTTTGAAATATTCATTTGGATCAACAATCCTCAGTATTGGGGCACTTGTTAATAACTGCTTCAAATGTAGGAAACTCCTTTCACAATCTAGTGTCCACTCAAACTTCACACCTTTCTTCTACAAGGAAGTAATTGGGTGTGCAATTATGGAAAATCCTTCAATGAATCTTTTGTAGTAACCTGCAAGGCCCATGAATGATCTTACCTCAGATACATTCCTTGGCGTTGGCCATCCTTCAATGGATTTTATCTTTTATGGATCTACTGCTATCCCTTCCTTGGAGATGATATGGCCCAAATAATGTATTTTCTTCTGGTAAAATGAGCACTTGCTCAGTTTGGAATACAACTGATGCTCCCTTAGAACCCGTAACACCATTCTCAAGTGTTTCTCATGTTCTTCTTCAGACGTAGAATATATCCGAATGTCATCCAAAAAGAAAATGACAAACTTGTCCAAGTAATTGATGAATACACCATTCATGAGACACATGAAGACAACTGGTGCATTTATTAACCCAAATGGAACCATTGTGAACTCATAATGGCCATACCTTGTTCTAAAAGCAGTCTTGTTGATGTCTTCTTCTTTAATTATTACCTAATGGTAGCCTAACCTGATATCAATCTTGGAGAATATTTTTGCATCTTTCAGCTGATAAAAAAGGTCATCTATCCTTGGCAAAGGATACTTGTTCTTCACAGTTACTTTGTTCAATTGCCTAAAATCTATGCAATGTTTCAATGTTTCATCCTTTTTCTTTACAAAAATAACAGGTGCACCCCATGGTGACACACTTGGGCATATATACCCTTCTTTAAAATCTCTTCAAGATGCATTTGAAATTCCTTTAGTTCGGGTGTACTCATCTTGTAAAGAGACTTTGATATTTGAGCTGCTCCAGGCATCAGATTTATGGAAAAGTTAATATCTCTTTTGGGAGGAAATCCTGGTATGTCCCTGAATACATCTTCAAACTCTTTCATGACTGTGCATTCTTCAATATTTGACACCTTATCCATAGGTGTCTCTTCTAATTGCGCAACAAATATTTGGCACCCTTTTCTGTAACTCTTCTTCAGTTTCAAGGATGAAATTTCTCTGATAATTACTGCTTTGGGAATTCCTTGTACTATCCTTACGTTTCCTTCCTCATCCAAGCAAGTAAATTCCTTGTTATAACAATCTAGGACAACATGATATTGGTCCAACCAATCCATACCAATTGGGCAATCATAGGAACCTAAAGGTATAATGTTCATATCTGCGCTGGTGTTCAGTCCATTCATGTTCACTGAACATGCTTTGACCATCTCATTAATCTTTCTTTTAGCTCCTGTAGCTAACTGCACCATCCATGGTTTTCCAAGTTTGCTTCTTGGAAAATGAAAGCTTTCCACCATCTTAGGATCTAGATAACTATGACTAGCTCATGAATCAATTAAAATAGTGATGGGTTGATTGTTGATCTTACCTTCAACTTCAATCATGTGCAACTGAAACTCAGCTTGCTTGTTGTCCAAGGATGCATATATCTTAGGTATACTTATGCCCATGTCCTCCACTATTTCAACTTGTTGTGCACTATGAATAGTCTTCACTCTTTCACTTATGTGCGGGCAATTTCTATGCATATGGTCTCCTTTACAACCCCAACATTGAATAGGCTGTTGCCTTGGCCTTTTCCCTATTGACTATGTCATTCTGGATTGTTTAGTAGCTGGTTGTTCCTGATAGTTATTTATGAAGAATGGTGGCTTAGTCCCTTTCTTCCTTTGTTCCATATTACTTTTCTTCTTGTTTTCCCAAGCTTTTTGGTAAGACGATTTCCCTTTTTACTGCACATAAAGGAACTTATCCCTTCTTATAGTTTCCTCCAATGTTTTGGGATCATCATATTGTATTATGTCACTGATAAATGGTGGAAGTCCACTCAAATATCTATGAATCTTAACTTTCTCATCTTTCAAATGAAGGAAACATATTTCAACAGTTCTAAAAGCCTTCTTTCATACTCATCTATGGTCATACCTACAAACTTGAGTTCAAAGAACTCCTTCATTTTCTTGTCATAGTACCTCTTAGTCAAGTATTTTCTTTGAAAATACCTCTTGAATTATCTCCAAGTCATTTTATTCTCATCAATGTGATGTACTTGCACATATTGGTCCCACCACATTGATTCCTTTCCCTTGAGATGATAAATAGAAATTCTTCCTTCTGTGCTGGAAGAGTAATTATGCAATTGAAAATACTTTTTCATATTCAACAACCATATCTATGCATCTTCATCCTTCTTGTGTTCACCATCAAAAGTAGGAGGCTTGATTTTGTTCATTTCCCCCCGTAGTTTATCCACCCCAGTCTTGTTATGCTTCTTGACATGACTTGAACTACTATGCACTCTCCTAGTGGAATGTCTTGGAGAATGATGGTGTTGTCTGCCAGCAATTCTGCTTCGCACAGATCTTCCCCTCTTATCATGGGACTTATGGCTTCCTGATCTACTTGACTCACTCTACTTATCCATCTTCCTCTCTATTATATCCAAGCTCTGCATCAACTTAATGTTGAAGTCTTCATGTTTCTCCTTAGATTTCATAAGCTTCTCATTGTCAGCTTTATGACTTAGGACATCCCTTTGCAAACGTTTTATGGTTTCCACCAAGTTCATGCTTTTTTCCTTACCTTCTCCATGTCCATTTGAATCTGTACCTTCATTTCCCATATGGACATACATTCCTCTGATATCTTCTTCATGACTGAAAATCCCCTGCACATCTTCCATGATTTTAAACTAGTGTTGATCCTATTCTGATCTAATGTTGTTAATTATGCAAAATGTGCAGCCAACAAAATTTGTTAGGCTAGATAATTTAATAAATCATGAAATGATGTACAACTTTGTTTTCATACAACAACACAATTCTTTCTTCTGATTTCTTAGGAGATTAAATCCTTGTTCAACTTCGCATGTACAATTATACTTCTTATTTAGCTTGCGCAGGTTTACATACGCAATGCTAAACATGTAGTGCATGCACCGCACACCATTATCTAATGTGTATATATTTTTGTCGCGCACCAATATCTATTGAACATAACTCCAGTGTCATGCACCAATACTCTGCACGTATTACTAGTACTACACCGTACTACTTCAAGATTAAGTGGTTCATACCGCGTGCCAATATTGACTGAGTATGACTTTTGTGTCGTGTATCAACAATAAAATGTTGCACGCACATCCAGAGATTCGAATTGCACTTTTGGAAACACTTCAAAGGCACACTATGCACATTACATTATTGATCGTGCGACGAAAGATTTCACCTTTCAATGATGAACTTAGCTTTCTTTTCCGTGCATCTATATTCTTTGCACGCTACCTATTATACATTGCGTAGTTCCACACTTTAGCACGTATACCCTGCACATCCTTATTTTCTGTGCAACACCGATTGTTCAATGTGCACAGTTGTGTAACATCATTTCTCCACATTACTAACTCCACATACTGCATTACTCAGTTTTTTAGTGTGCAAACCTGCGCATCTTATTCTCCTGTGCATCATTTCTACTTAGTGTGCACACTACTCTCACCACTTAACCGATTTTTCCACAATTTTCACTACAGAATTTGGGGCTTTTCCCGATTCTCAAACCATTTCCACCATGGACGTTCTGCAATCATGAAATTTGTTCAATTTCACTCCCGTATACTTAAATTCAAACTCTGCATGACAATTCTTGAGTGTGCCACTGGTTGACATTTCTGGTGCGAATTTTCCAAATCCTTCGTAAATTTGGCAACAAAAATTGGGGCTTTTACCCAATTCCTCTCAATTGCTTCAAAGTTTCGTCATGGACGCAATAAAACTTGAAAATTCATCCACTCTCGAATTCAATTCTCTGCGAAAACTGCTTTGACATGATGTTAACTCGGCCCATCCAGTATCAGTGTTGTAAACCTGGCTCTGAAACGAATTTGTAACACTCCCAACCACCCACTGGGACGATGCCACTTAAAATATTTCTTGCTTTGATACCATTTTACCAACAATTCCATTGAAATTGCTCTGACACAACTCTGTCACTAATTAAAAACATATAGATACTCTGCAATGCATGACCACATACATTTTCTTAACAGGTTTATACAAAAATTATAACATAATTATACACATAACATAAACCCATGACAACAATTGCATAAATATAATTGCAAACATGATTTAACACACAACTGACACTTATCTTTTGAATAAAAAAAAACCACCAACTATGGACAGACCTTCCACGTTCCTCCTAGACTTAGACCACACTGTTCATAAATATCAACAGTGGGTCACCCCCAAGCTGGGGATAATCTCCACTTGGGTAAGGGTTACCAACCAGGCTATGGTATCTCACTCCATAGGAACTAAGTCATAGGTAAATCAGACACAGGTGACTCAATTACTGGAAAGTCCATCACAGATGCCAATTTGCACTGACATTCTACAATCTCTCATTCCCCATATGCATGTCCCACCCGAGGAAGTGTGCCCCTTCTCTGCTCAACAGTCCTTCGGCTACCACAATTCCCTTCCAGGGATTTAGAAACAGGTCAGACAGGAAGTCTTAGATCCTTGTCACTGTAGTTTGACACCTCGAGAAATAATTACCAGCAATTCTCTTACCTGGAGAGAATGCAATCTTCCATGGGCTTGAAAACTCGCCTCTTCAATCTAATGTCCCATGAGCCTGAAAACCTACCTCTTCTGTTGATCTCTCCAATCTAAGTCATACAAAGGTATATACGACAATATTTAGCATATTGATCACAGTAGCCATCGGGCTCATTACAACAACAAACCGCTTCACTCACTGAACAGTTCTATTAAAGAACAATCCACTTGATGGAAGAACAGTTGGCTCCCCTCCCCACTCATGGTGGTCCAATGAAAAAATGATTGAATAAATTCTAGAATGGACTAAGTCCAAACCATTTGACTGTATTTTCCCAACTTGACACCTATCAGGTTGAGAACTTCCTTCATTCCACAACATGTTCCCAACTTGACACTTGTCATGTTGAGAACTACTTTTAGCCACTTGTCCCCTCCCCAAGACTTAGGATAATATTATATCCTTACTTTACACTTTACATTTTTTTTAATAAAATATTCCTTTTTCGATTTAAGCCCATTTAACCCATCCCCCTTGACCTCAACTAGTGGAGTTTAAGCCCCCTGAAATCTTTTAGGTGGTCAGTTTACCGCAAGGATTTATTTTCATTAATTTACATGTGATTACATTTACATCTTAGTACAAAAGTACTGATCTTTTTCATACAGGCTCACCAGCCTCAAAATAACAGTCCACACACTTAAAACCAATGCACGCAGAACTTCTAGACTACGCACACTCTTTCCTTAGTGCACCAACCTCGCGCCCTTTCAGAAGTGCACGTTACATCATGACTTATATACAAAAATGATTTTCTTCCCTTCAAAACCTATGCACTGAACCAATGCGTGATGAATCCAGGGTTGCACGCCTATTCCTTTAGTGTGCCATCCCTTCACACTAACACTTGCACATGATGCATCCATTAAGTTGTTTCACTTTCAATGCACCATTCTTGTGTACTTGCACAAGTGTGCGCCAAAACATTAAACTGTGTGTCGTATCATTTTACAACTGCACACACTACTTTGGTGTGAGATCCTCACGCACTAACTTAATGCACCCAGAACCAAACCATCAACATTGTTCCTTCAACTCATCAACTTATAAGCAAAGTACAGTTACATTAATATTTACACTTCAGGATCAGCCTACGGGTATTACAAGAAGACCTAACAAAAAAACCAGTTCCTTTGTCTACAATCCACAAGTCATTGTCCTTAAAACTCCCAGAGCTAAATCCTCCTGCATCTAAGATGAAACACACTTGTAACAAGATTTCTACATCTTGTTCATCCAATATGTCAAAATCACACAAACATGTAGGGAAGCACCTTGAATGTCTTACTTGCCAAGAAAAAAATAATAATCTACAAGGTCGCAGATCTTTGAAAACAGAAGTCCCTAGTGTTGATATTTTCATGTTGTCACTTCCTAGAGAAGGTATAGGAAACATAAAAAGGTTTCCAAGTGGAGAAGAAACTTATCTCCCAGGAAGGAACCTCCTGGAAGTTCCATTCAGACAATATTATGATGATCTTAAAACTAAAAGAGAGTATTTTCTAATAATATCTTCAACATATCTGATTCTATATCTGATGAATGCAAGATTCTCAACTATGCAAATTTCCAAGCTCAGTTGATAGGAAATAATATAGACAACTTCCATAGACAATTGCTCAAAGCAAGGAAAGATGTAGAGTCACACAAGGAAGAAATCAAAATCATTTCTGAAAAGATATAAATCCCCACACATGTCCTGATAGACACCTAAGAGTTTAAAATCTCTATGGCCAAAGTAGAGTGCCGCCTTGACCTCCTCAACACCTTATTACATAAAATAAATGAGGTTAATAAGAGCTCTCAGAATCCTATTAGAAATCCCAACATTGTATAGCTTGATATTTTCAGAGATAAAGCAGATGATAAGAAGCATAAAAGAAACAAATCCTTTGGATTGTTTCAAGTAGAAGAACTGAGACCAAAATGGGATTTTGGAGAATCTAACCATTTTTTTCAAAGTATTGTAGAAGAAGTTTCTGATATAAGAGCACGGCTTTACCCATTAAAGCAAAAAGAAAAATATCTATAGATGATGACTGTAACATATGAACAAGGAGAAATCCCCATTCCATCATCATCCTAGACAAATAATATGTCTTCTTTCAACATTCATGGGATGAACAAAATAATCTCTTCAATGCCTGATCACCTAGTGATTAATTTTAGTTGTCAATCAAGGGATGAGATAACAAGTGGTTTTTCCCCACTTTCCCCAAATCTTATTTGTATTTTGTCTTTATCTGTCAGGTCTGATTCGGGTCCCCATATGTTGAAAGACCACTAAGGGATGAGATAACAAGTGATTGCCCCCACTTGCCCTGAATCTTAGTCGTATTTTGTCTTTTTTCAGTCTGGTCGGATCAAGAGAAATATCCCCTTGTGAAAAGATGATGATCTTGGAGATCAAAAGTAACTGGATAGTCTATCTATTCTGGAATAAAATTCATTCTTGCATGGATAAGTTCTAAAGAAATTCATATGTACCGAAGATTGGAGGCCAATCCTTCTTGTTGGTATCAGAGCCAAGGACTTCAGTCTTCAAGATTCTGTCAAATTTGTAAGAGCTTGTTTATGTAATGAAATATTTGCATACTATAACATTTATGCAACATCTCTATGTTGTTCTATTGAGTTTATTGTCTTTCGGCTATCTATATACATGAATTTTATTTCTAGTAAATGATGAGAAAATAGTTTAAAGCTAGTGGGATGTGAGGAAAATTTTAGGTCTGTAAAGCCAAGGATTGGCGTATGTGACCATAGGTCGTTCCCTGTTATCCTAGTTATCTTCTCTAAGTTGATTATATTTTAGATGGATCCTTCCATGGATACACTCAACTTCATATAAGTGTCTACTTGAGTATATAGTATTCCCCTGACATCTATATAAAAATTATGAGCTTCATCAATGCTTTCAAGAACAAGTTTCGACAGAAGTTTAGTCTCCAATCATGAGCCTAATTCTTCATAACACTGGAAACCTCCCCCTATCCATCCACAATATGTTTATAAATTACAGTGGCGGAATTACTTGTCTCATTCATTCATCAAAGTCCACTCTATTGACATTCCTTTCTCTACTCATGAAGATCCAGTAAACATTACCTTAATAGACATAGACCTAATTGACTGGGCAAGAAGACAAGGCTATTCTTACGCTCATATAGGTGCAATCAAGTTTGGATTAAATCATTTAGTCAAACCATATCTTCTTGAATCTTCCCTGGTCTATGTCGTTGATATAAAACATAATAAATTATTAGATGCTTTAGTTGGTGGATTTTCTGCACCTCTTTCTGATGGCCTCGCCTTTGTAACTGTTTTTTCTAAATACTTTGTTTCACTTTCTGATCCTTATATAAATGAATTCTTAAAATATTATATTCTCCCTTCATGCTTCAATATGTCAGTAAATTCTCAGATCGTTCAGCTCAAGTCTCACCTAGTTATTCATTTTGGCAATGATACTCTTCCTCCTTTACAAAAAACTGTCCAAAAAACTCCGCACTTGCACAACGTGGTGGAGAAGGAAAAATCCAATAAAGTTTAGCCTATTACATTTGACAGGACTGGGATAGAATATCCCATTTTCTGGGAAAATAAGTAGGACAACTTCAAAATACAAATTATTTCCCATGTAAAAGACTTAACAAAGAAACTAGTTCTTTTGTCTACAATCCACAAGTCATTGTCCTTAAAACTCCCAGAGATGAATCCTCCTGCATCTAAGATTAAAAACACCTATAACTATATTACTACATATTCTTCATCTAGTATGTCAAAATCACAAAAACATATAGGGAAACACCTTGAATGCCCGACTTTCCAAGAAAAAATTAATAATTTGCAAGGTCGTAGATCTTTGAAAACATAAGTCCCTTGTGTTAATATTTTCATGTTGTCACTTCCTAGAGAAGGTATAGGAAACATAAAAAGGTTTCCAAGTGGAGAAGAAACTTATCTCCCAGGAAGGAACCTCCTGAAATTTCCATTCAGATAATATTCTGATGATCTTAAAACTAAAAGAGAGTATTTTCCAATAAGATCTTCAACAATATCTGATTCTATATCTGATGAATGAAACCTTTTAAACTATACAAATTTTCAAGCTTAGTTGATAGGAAATAATACAGAAGACTTGGATGTTAAAATTTCTCTTAAGCAATTAAGTGTGTTCAATATCCTTTAACTTTAGACTATTTAAAACAATAATTGCATGCACAAGGACCACTGAAAGAAATAGATCCAGAATATACACAAGATTTATCTCGGGAAACCCTCATGGGGGAGAAAACCCATCAAAGATTCTTCAACATAGATTCTTCAACAAGTACAATGACTCTCTCAAGAGAGATCTCACCAAACAAAAGATAAACCAGAAACCCTAACTAGAATAGGGTAGTGGACCACTAGACCAAGATAGTCCTCCAACAAATAACCAAAACCCTTCACCAGAACACTCTTCCTCTGTAGTTGCATCTCCTTCTAAGACTTGCACACTTTTCTTGTGTGAGAGATATTGTTTTGTGTGTTCTCCAAGTGAGGCACCTATCCTCTTATAAATACAGGTTGAGCCACCTAGAATTACGTCAGGGATGACATGTACACTTTATCCCTTTTAATTTACAATTGACTTTTGTCAAGGCACAATAGGGCCGACTTTTACAAAGGCACAATAGGTACGAATTAAAAAATAATATAATATTGTTCTTTAGGGTTTTGTATTGGTCTAATATAATATGAATACAATAAGAATATCTTCCGAAGCTACTCAAACTTAAACACTCCTTCTTAGCAAGGAAGGTATTCTTCTGGCACGATCATCACGACTGCTTCTGCACTTCTGTACACTTGACCATTGACTTGTTGAATTTCCATGAATCTATATTGAAGAAGTTTTATAAACACATCTCCATCTAGGGTATAATCATCCATCTGGGCTTTATGTTATCACGTGGCTTTAACTCTCTAGCTCACATAGAATCTGGCATCTAGTTTGCAAGTAACTAGTAACTTGTCAACTCACACATAATTTAACATCTAGTTCGTAAAGAACTAGTAACTCTCCAACTCACACAAAATATGACATATAGTCCACAAGGAACTAGTAACTCGTCAGTTCACACAGAATCTGAAATCTAGTCCACAAGGAACTAGTAACCTCTAGTTGGCACACCAGGAAACTGGTCCACAATGACTAGGCATCTAATCACAAGGATTAGGCGATGTAATGCACACACACTACCCATATATCCCAAGGCTAGGAAACACCTCCAACCACATAGGTTCACCCACCATCTTGAAAGGTTGGGTAACTAACCAGCCCTAAAGGAATGGAATTTTCTAACCTTGTGCAAGGTCATGCTGACTGGTGCCACAATCAGTAACATGTGTACCAGACTATTTCACCAGAGTAGCAATATCTTGGCATACCAGACTATTTCACTGGAGTATCCCTCTGCATACCATAATTTTTCACTTGAGTATTAGTAAATCGGTGTACCATACTATTTCACTTGAGTATCCCTTTGCATACCAGACTATTTCACTGGAGTAGAACATACCCATGAATGACTACCCTTTTCTACTATCACATGATGAAGCTTTTTCCCTGGAATAACATCTGTAACTCAGCACTCCCTCTTACTAGGGATTCCCTTCTGGACCATACTAATCTTGTCTCTGAAGTACACAAACTTCACTCTCAACAGAGGCATGGTCAACACATCTGCTATTTACTCATCTGTAGCGACATACTAGAGATTCATTGCTCCCCTTTGTACCATATCTTTGATATAATGATACCTGATATCAATGTGGTTGGACTTGTCATGGAACACTTGGTTCTCTTTCAACTTCACACAACCCTGGTTGTCACACTAGATACAAGTCTCCTCTAACTTGAGATCAAACAATCCCGTAAGAATCTTCTGAAGCCACACTTCTTCACTACTAGATGGACAAGCTTCTATATACTCCGCCTCATCCGTGTTGAGCGCCACACTAGTATGCTTATTGTTGAACCATGATATCATAACTGATCGCATAATGAAGCAACATCCATATGTACTCTTCCAGTCTACAACACTACCGACCCAATATGAAATAGTAAAGCCTTGCAGGCTTATCTCACGATTTGAAGTATATCTGAGTCCATAATCAATTGTACCCTTCAGATGCCTCATCACATGTTTTGCTCCAATCAAGTGAACACTTCTCGGATAAACCATATACTGACTCAATGTGTTCACTGAAAAATAGATATCTAGCCTCGTGAGAAACCAATCATCTATCTATACATGGTGGCATCCACTGTCTCTGAAGATGTATCACTCAATAACTTAATATTTTTCACCATCGGTGTAGGCATGGACTTACAATCCATCATTTTGAATCTCTTTAGAATCTCAACAACATATTTTCCTTGATTAAGAAAAATATCACTCGGTCTCTGCCATACCTCTATACCTATGATGTAATGCATCATACCCAGGTATTTCATCTCGAACTATGCAAAAATTTTCCTCTTACTCTTAGTGATGAGCTTCTCGTCTTTTATTAGAAACATGTCATCCACATATAACAGTAGTATCACTGGTCCACCATCCACAACGTTGAAGTAAAAGTTGGAATCTGCTTTACTTTTGGTAAAGCCCAAGCTCATTAGGAAACTGTCAATTCTAATGTACCATGCTTTGGGTGCTTTCTTTAATCCATACAAGGTTTTCTTCAATCTGCACACATGTGTCTGAATGACATGTGTCTCAAAACCTTGTGGCCACCACAAGAGAAAATGTCTCCTCATAATCTATTCCTTCTTTATAGGAGAAACCACGTGCCATGATATTGCCTTGTACTTCTCTATACTTCGATCTGTTGAATGTTTTTTCTTGTAAATCCAATTGTAAATTATGATTGTCTTCTCTTTCGGTCTCAGAACCACATCCCAAAAATCATTATTTACAATGGAATGAAATTATTCAACCATGGCATCCTTCCATTCTTTCTTCTCTGCAACCTCTTCATAAATGGTAAGATCGGCATCAATAATGTCACTTATCAATGCCACATAACCAAAGTATGGTCGTGGTCTCCTGATTTCTCTAAAGGATCCATCGGGGGCACTGTTATTAGATAGTTTGTAGCAAGGATAAAGGCTAGAGATTGAAGAGGAAAACTGGTGTAACTGGAACCAATCCCACCCAATGTCACCTCAATGGGTTGGTTCTTTCTGTTTAGGGTGGTAAGGCCCAGGGGAGATGTCCCCGATGACCTGGGGTTTTGAGAAGGAAAAGGATTATAAGACAAGGATAAGTTCCCCCCCTCACAAGTCACCACCAAGCAGATAGTCCAGGCTAACAACCAATAATAAAGTATAACCAAAAAGAGAGATGTACCTGCCTGCGACAAAGCAACAAGAAAATGATATATGCAATATTTCTTACTTGGTTAGTACTTCATATGAATAAATAACTATCTGATACACATATAATCAATTGGATAATAAATATCAACGAATTTAATGTTTATAAAATAACAATGATATATAATGTCACTTCAACAAATGCTAAGAAAACATGGAATTCAATGCAACAATCAACACTTCATTCAATTAATGCCTTTAAACCACCATTAAATTTCTTATAAGAGAAACGTTAGCTACATATATGATATTATAGAAAGGGACGACGACAACAGTAGGTTAGTGAGGTTAGTTTATAAGCTAGGGTTAGTATTTAGGGTTTGATTCAAAGTTTTGAGAGTTGTTGTGACCAAGTTCACTCAAGACAAAAGGTCTTTAGATCAGTGCCTTAGGGTTAATGGAGTCAAAAGTAGAGGACGCAGGAGCTAAAGGATCAAAAGATAGTACGGCTAAGGACTAGAAGGGGAAGCTTTGAGGTGTTGCTAGAGAAAGGCCTCAAAGTCAAAACCCTTGGGGAGAGAGGCTCACCTTGGTGTAGGGGAACTAGGCCTTGGTGCTCTCTCTTCCTTCCTTAACTCAATGAAAATGACGGCTAGCCGAGAAAATAGTGTAAAACTAAGACAAGAGGGTTTACAAGGAAACGTGTTGCTAAGGCAAGGCATCACCAACAAACCCTAGAGGAAAAATGACTCTTCAAGGTGTAGGGGAACTAGGCCTTGAGACATCTTCTCCTTCTTACCTTAGAAAGTAAAATGTCTAGAAAAGAAGAGATAGAGAAGAGTGTAGCTACAACTAGGCTCTTTCTCTCTCCAAATAATGGCTGGAAGTCTTGACGGGGACATATGACAAAGATCAATAATGTGTGCTTCTCACCTAGGGTTTATTCAACAAATCATAACAATATATGCAAGAAATAACAATACAACCATTCATTTAAGAAGTTGTGTAGAAATTTACTTACTTTCACCAAGAAATAGCATAGCAAACCCTAGTTGTAACACCTTCCATCAAGAAATAAGCCAAAAATGCCAAAAAGAGATAAAAAATCCCTTCCTTCAACAAGTGCACCTCACAATTTCAGCCAAAGAACCCAAGTGTAGCACAAATTTCAGACCTCACTAATGAGTGAGTGAGAGATGATGAAAAAATGAAGGTGAAAATCCTCCATTTATACAATACCATGACCTAATTTTACATTTTATGTCATGAAAAAGGACAACAAGGCCAAAATACTAAAATCATACTATTTTACATTAAATGTTCAAAATAAAAACCTAATCAAGCTAAAGAGAGACATCAAGCCCATGTAAAGGAGACGTTAGCCCCTTCTAGGGAAAATGGAGCATCCTGGAGCAAAACGTTAGCCCTCCTTGGGCTTCTCCAACCTGCCACACGTGCCAACACTGCCAAGTATACCTCCCAATATGTCCATAAGGTTGGATGACGTCATGATCATCATGGGTGACATCCTAGGCCTTCCAAGGACAACATTCCACTGAAGAAGGGCCAATCCCCCTAGGTCAAGCTCTGCCGAGGTGCCTCTGGTGGAAGGTCCTCCTCTTCTCCGATGCAAAGCCCCTGATCCATGTCTGTCCTATCTCTGCCCCATGATGGGGTCTCAACATCCATATGATGAGCTCTTCAGCCCCATGGAGGTCTGAACTAATCATCTCCCCATGTGTGCTAGTCCAAAATGGTAATGGTCCGTCGGGCATGATCCTGCACATCAACAGCTACGCCCTCCATGGGCTCATATGTCACAGGGATCATAGCAATGTCAATCACATCTCATCATCAATATTATTAAACATCTGCATAAAATACCTAATACATCAGTTAAAATCTCAAAGACATTACACGAGCCTGCATTATAAGTTTGGAGAAAATGACAGGGCGTCCTATTGGGCTAGTGTCGACTGGAAAAGGAAAGTTTCCGGAAGAGAGCTCATCGGAGCCATGCAAGTGGGTGAGGTGGTCAAGGGATGTCCTGGAAAGTGGGTGCAGTGGGACCTGAGGATGCAAGGATTTACCTATGGGTGCCTTTTTAGAAGGCGAGTTGCACCTGTCTTAGGTGAAAATATTTCCAAGCCCATGACTTTATTCTTTCATTTTTTTATTATTTTATTTTTTATTTATTTTTATTCAAGATGTTAATTAGGGGACACTGCCTTGGTGTGGTGACAGTGTTACCCATAAGTACTTTCACAGAAATGAGAAGGATGGCTCGTGATGAGACCCCCTTTCCCTCAGCCATGCAACCAAGGGTCACTACCCTGGTGTGGTAACCAACTGGTGGTGATGTCATACTGCTAGGTACCCATGAACCTAATAGGCCAGCTCGTGATGAGACCCCCCATCCTCTGACTAGGTCTTGTTTTGTTATTTTTATGGGTACCTCTTGTTTCTTTTCTGAGAAGCCCTTTATTGCTTTCTCGGGGATCCTTGGGAGAAGCATCTCAAGGTTTTATTCTTAGGATTTTATCTTTTGCCAGCTTGATTTTACCTTCTAGGCCTTTAGCCCCTTCTTCTCACGAGGTAAGGTGCAATCCTATAATAGGTCAACCCATTTCCCGTACAAGTGTAAGGGATAGATGAGCAGGAAGAAAGATGAAAAAGTGGTGTTATGATGGGAGCGGATGATGGATTTTCAGAAACCCTCTCCAGTGGAAAACCAAAACCTATGGACACAGTCTTACTAGGGCATCCTGTCAATCCCCCCAGACATGGTCAAGTGGGAAAATGTAAGATCCAAGCATTTGTTAGAAACAAAAGGAATTAAATGCACATATCCAAAGGTTTTGATGATCAAAGTGACACATACCATGATACTTGGACTCATTACCTCATGGAGAAAGAACCATTTCTGACACAAGACCAAGCCGATGGTGATGGATGTTGTTGCTACTGACAAGATAGAGGTGCTGAAAGGAAGAAAAGGTGGGCCCTCCAGGGCCATGCTAAATTCTATCTAACTCTCGGTACTCCATGTCTGGGACCTGTGGACCTCGAGACATGGTCTCCTAGTTATCCCTAAAAGTGGGGGATAACATGCACCATACTTTTTTGCATCATGAATAATTTCCCAAGCCCAATCTGGTCTTATTTTCTTGGTATTCATCTCTCAAGATGAATATGTAGGTATCTATGGTTCTTCCATATCATGATCTTCTGGTACAACATCATCACCTGCGTTTGTATCTGTAACTCTGGGAGATTTAGGATCCTCATCATGAATATCATCAGAATGATTTTTTCTTTATCTACTAAAAGTTTCATCCTCATTGAAGGTGACATCTCTGCTAGTCTCAATCTACCAGTGACCAGGCATTTAGACTCTGTATGCCTTCAATGTCTCACTGTATCCAAAAAATATAACCTTCTTTCCTGAAGGGTCCAACTTTGATCTCTTGTCCTTGGGGACATGCACATACAATGGATACCCAAATATACTCAAGTGGTTGACCTCTAGATTTTCACCTGTAAACATCTCTTCAGTTGTCATGTTCCCAAGTACATGGTGGGGAATTCTATTTTGTACATATACAATAGTTTTGGTTGCTTCTTCCCACAGATGTATCGATAAATCTTGATCACGAATCATGGCCTTTACTGCTTCCATGATTGCACATTTATTTCTTTCTTCCACACCATTCTGTTGAGGATTGTAGGGAGTAGAGAGCTCCCTCTTAATCCCAACTTCCTTGCAGAATGCCTTGAATTCATCTTATGTGAATTTGCCTCCATTATCTAACCTTAATATCTTTATCTTCTTTTCAGACAGGTTTTCAACAAGTGCCTTGAACTCTTTGAACTTGTTGAATACTTCACTTTTTCCTGCAAAAAAATAAATCCAAATTTTACATGATAAATAATCAATAAATGAAACATAATATACATACCTGCTAAGTGAAGCCACTAACATCAGTCCACACACGTCTGAATGTATAATGTTCAAGACTCCTTTGGATTTTCTATCACTTCTTGGAAATTGTTTCTTCACGTTATTTCTTTGAGTGCATCCCTTGCATATGCCTTCATGATTCACTTGGATTTCTGGAAAAATTGTCTCCATATTACTCACGATCGGTAGGGATTTGTAATGTATGTGAGAAAATATTCTATGGCATAGTTCACTTGGAGTAAATGTATTGTGTACCAATGCTAAAAATGAATGTCCCTTTAACTTATATAAGCCTCCTTCTTGGACAACAATCACTACAACATCATCAATATATTTTCCTCTTGGCCACATGAGGACTTC
>ML788172.1:69593-91554 GCA_009831015.1 Picea engelmannii | reverse complement strand
TCACAAAAACATATAGGGAAACACCTTGAATGCCCGACTTTCCAAGAAAAAATTAATAATTTGCAAGGTCGTAGATCTTTGAAAACATAAGTCCCTTGTGTTAATATTTTCATGTTGTCACTTCCTAGAGAAGGTATAGGAAACATAAAAAGGTTTCCAAGTGGAGAAGAAACTTATCTCCCAGGAAGGAACCTCCTGAAATTTCCATTCAGATAATATTCTGATGATCTTAAAACTAAAAGAGAGTATTTTCCAATAAGATCTTCAACAATATCTGATTCTATATCTGATGAATGAAACCTTTTAAACTATACAAATTTTCAAGCTTAGTTGATAGGAAATAATACAGAAGACTTGGATGTTAAAATTTCTCTTAAGCAATTAAGTGTGTTCAATATCCTTTAACTTTAGACTATTTAAAACAATAATTGCATGCACAAGGACCACTGAAAGAAATAGATCCAGAATATACACAAGATTTATCTCGGGAAACCCTCATGGGGGAGAAAACCCATCAAAGATTCTTCAACATAGATTCTTCAACAAGTACAATGACTCTCTCAAGAGAGATCTCACCAAACAAAAGATAAACCAGAAACCCTAACTAGAATAGGGTAGTGGACCACTAGACCAAGATAGTCCTCCAACAAATAACCAAAACCCTTCACCAGAACACTCTTCCTCTGTAGTTGCATCTCCTTCTAAGACTTGCACACTTTTCTTGTGTGAGAGATATTGTTTTGTGTGTTCTCCAAGTGAGGCACCTATCCTCTTATAAATACAGGTTGAGCCACCTAGAATTACGTCAGGGATGACATGTACACTTTATCCCTTTTAATTTACAATTGACTTTTGTCAAGGCACAATAGGGCCGACTTTTACAAAGGCACAATAGGTACGAATTAAAAAATAATATAATATTGTTCTTTAGGGTTTTGTATTGGTCTAATATAATATGAATACAATAAGAATATCTTCCGAAGCTACTCAAACTTAAACACTCCTTCTTAGCAAGGAAGGTATTCTTCTGGCACGATCATCACGACTGCTTCTGCACTTCTGTACACTTGACCATTGACTTGTTGAATTTCCATGAATCTATATTGAAGAAGTTTTATAAACACATCTCCATCTAGGGTATAATCATCCATCTGGGCTTTATGTTATCACGTGGCTTTAACTCTCTAGCTCACATAGAATCTGGCATCTAGTTTGCAAGTAACTAGTAACTTGTCAACTCACACATAATTTAACATCTAGTTCGTAAAGAACTAGTAACTCTCCAACTCACACAAAATATGACATATAGTCCACAAGGAACTAGTAACTCGTCAGTTCACACAGAATCTGAAATCTAGTCCACAAGGAACTAGTAACCTCTAGTTGGCACACCAGGAAACTGGTCCACAATGACTAGGCATCTAATCACAAGGATTAGGCGATGTAATGCACACACACTACCCATATATCCCAAGGCTAGGAAACACCTCCAACCACATAGGTTCACCCACCATCTTGAAAGGTTGGGTAACTAACCAGCCCTAAAGGAATGGAATTTTCTAACCTTGTGCAAGGTCATGCTGACTGGTGCCACAATCAGTAACATGTGTACCAGACTATTTCACCAGAGTAGCAATATCTTGGCATACCAGACTATTTCACTGGAGTATCCCTCTGCATACCATAATTTTTCACTTGAGTATTAGTAAATCGGTGTACCATACTATTTCACTTGAGTATCCCTTTGCATACCAGACTATTTCACTGGAGTAGAACATACCCATGAATGACTACCCTTTTCTACTATCACATGATGAAGCTTTTTCCCTGGAATAACATCTGTAACTCAGCACTCCCTCTTACTAGGGATTCCCTTCTGGACCATACTAATCTTGTCTCTGAAGTACACAAACTTCACTCTCAACAGAGGCATGGTCAACACATCTGCTATTTACTCATCTGTAGCGACATACTAGAGATTCATTGCTCCCCTTTGTACCATATCTTTGATATAATGATACCTGATATCAATGTGGTTGGACTTGTCATGGAACACTTGGTTCTCTTTCAACTTCACACAACCCTGGTTGTCACACTAGATACAAGTCTCCTCTAACTTGAGATCAAACAATCCCGTAAGAATCTTCTGAAGCCACACTTCTTCACTACTAGATGGACAAGCTTCTATATACTCCGCCTCATCCGTGTTGAGCGCCACACTAGTATGCTTATTGTTGAACCATGATATCATAACTGATCGCATAATGAAGCAACATCCATATGTACTCTTCCAGTCTACAACACTACCGACCCAATATGAAATAGTAAAGCCTTGCAGGCTTATCTCACGATTTGAAGTATATCTGAGTCCATAATCAATTGTACCCTTCAGATGCCTCATCACATGTTTTGCTCCAATCAAGTGAACACTTCTCGGATAAACCATATACTGACTCAATGTGTTCACTGAAAAATAGATATCTAGCCTCGTGAGAAACCAATCATCTATCTATACATGGTGGCATCCACTGTCTCTGAAGATGTATCACTCAATAACTTAATATTTTTCACCATCGGTGTAGGCATGGACTTACAATCCATCATTTTGAATCTCTTTAGAATCTCAACAACATATTTTCCTTGATTAAGAAAAATATCACTCGGTCTCTGCCATACCTCTATACCTATGATGTAATGCATCATACCCAGGTATTTCATCTCGAACTATGCAAAAATTTTCCTCTTACTCTTAGTGATGAGCTTCTCGTCTTTTATTAGAAACATGTCATCCACATATAACAGTAGTATCACTGGTCCACCATCCACAACGTTGAAGTAAAAGTTGGAATCTGCTTTACTTTTGGTAAAGCCCAAGCTCATTAGGAAACTGTCAATTCTAATGTACCATGCTTTGGGTGCTTTCTTTAATCCATACAAGGTTTTCTTCAATCTGCACACATGTGTCTGAATGACATGTGTCTCAAAACCTTGTGGCCACCACAAGAGAAAATGTCTCCTCATAATCTATTCCTTCTTTATAGGAGAAACCACGTGCCATGATATTGCCTTGTACTTCTCTATACTTCGATCTGTTGAATGTTTTTTCTTGTAAATCCAATTGTAAATTATGATTGTCTTCTCTTTCGGTCTCAGAACCACATCCCAAAAATCATTATTTACAATGGAATGAAATTATTCAACCATGGCATCCTTCCATTCTTTCTTCTCTGCAACCTCTTCATAAATGGTAAGATCGGCATCAATAATGTCACTTATCAATGCCACATAACCAAAGTATGGTCGTGGTCTCCTGATTTCTCTAAAGGATCCATCGGGGGCACTGTTATTAGATAGTTTGTAGCAAGGATAAAGGCTAGAGATTGAAGAGGAAAACTGGTGTAACTGGAACCAATCCCACCCAATGTCACCTCAATGGGTTGGTTCTTTCTGTTTAGGGTGGTAAGGCCCAGGGGAGATGTCCCCGATGACCTGGGGTTTTGAGAAGGAAAAGGATTATAAGACAAGGATAAGTTCCCCCCCTCACAAGTCACCACCAAGCAGATAGTCCAGGCTAACAACCAATAATAAAGTATAACCAAAAAGAGAGATGTACCTGCCTGCGACAAAGCAACAAGAAAATGATATATGCAATATTTCTTACTTGGTTAGTACTTCATATGAATAAATAACTATCTGATACACATATAATCAATTGGATAATAAATATCAACGAATTTAATGTTTATAAAATAACAATGATATATAATGTCACTTCAACAAATGCTAAGAAAACATGGAATTCAATGCAACAATCAACACTTCATTCAATTAATGCCTTTAAACCACCATTAAATTTCTTATAAGAGAAACGTTAGCTACATATATGATATTATAGAAAGGGACGACGACAACAGTAGGTTAGTGAGGTTAGTTTATAAGCTAGGGTTAGTATTTAGGGTTTGATTCAAAGTTTTGAGAGTTGTTGTGACCAAGTTCACTCAAGACAAAAGGTCTTTAGATCAGTGCCTTAGGGTTAATGGAGTCAAAAGTAGAGGACGCAGGAGCTAAAGGATCAAAAGATAGTACGGCTAAGGACTAGAAGGGGAAGCTTTGAGGTGTTGCTAGAGAAAGGCCTCAAAGTCAAAACCCTTGGGGAGAGAGGCTCACCTTGGTGTAGGGGAACTAGGCCTTGGTGCTCTCTCTTCCTTCCTTAACTCAATGAAAATGACGGCTAGCCGAGAAAATAGTGTAAAACTAAGACAAGAGGGTTTACAAGGAAACGTGTTGCTAAGGCAAGGCATCACCAACAAACCCTAGAGGAAAAATGACTCTTCAAGGTGTAGGGGAACTAGGCCTTGAGACATCTTCTCCTTCTTACCTTAGAAAGTAAAATGTCTAGAAAAGAAGAGATAGAGAAGAGTGTAGCTACAACTAGGCTCTTTCTCTCTCCAAATAATGGCTGGAAGTCTTGACGGGGACATATGACAAAGATCAATAATGTGTGCTTCTCACCTAGGGTTTATTCAACAAATCATAACAATATATGCAAGAAATAACAATACAACCATTCATTTAAGAAGTTGTGTAGAAATTTACTTACTTTCACCAAGAAATAGCATAGCAAACCCTAGTTGTAACACCTTCCATCAAGAAATAAGCCAAAAATGCCAAAAAGAGATAAAAAATCCCTTCCTTCAACAAGTGCACCTCACAATTTCAGCCAAAGAACCCAAGTGTAGCACAAATTTCAGACCTCACTAATGAGTGAGTGAGAGATGATGAAAAAATGAAGGTGAAAATCCTCCATTTATACAATACCATGACCTAATTTTACATTTTATGTCATGAAAAAGGACAACAAGGCCAAAATACTAAAATCATACTATTTTACATTAAATGTTCAAAATAAAAACCTAATCAAGCTAAAGAGAGACATCAAGCCCATGTAAAGGAGACGTTAGCCCCTTCTAGGGAAAATGGAGCATCCTGGAGCAAAACGTTAGCCCTCCTTGGGCTTCTCCAACCTGCCACACGTGCCAACACTGCCAAGTATACCTCCCAATATGTCCATAAGGTTGGATGACGTCATGATCATCATGGGTGACATCCTAGGCCTTCCAAGGACAACATTCCACTGAAGAAGGGCCAATCCCCCTAGGTCAAGCTCTGCCGAGGTGCCTCTGGTGGAAGGTCCTCCTCTTCTCCGATGCAAAGCCCCTGATCCATGTCTGTCCTATCTCTGCCCCATGATGGGGTCTCAACATCCATATGATGAGCTCTTCAGCCCCATGGAGGTCTGAACTAATCATCTCCCCATGTGTGCTAGTCCAAAATGGTAATGGTCCGTCGGGCATGATCCTGCACATCAACAGCTACGCCCTCCATGGGCTCATATGTCACAGGGATCATAGCAATGTCAATCACATCTCATCATCAATATTATTAAACATCTGCATAAAATACCTAATACATCAGTTAAAATCTCAAAGACATTACACGAGCCTGCATTATAAGTTTGGAGAAAATGACAGGGCGTCCTATTGGGCTAGTGTCGACTGGAAAAGGAAAGTTTCCGGAAGAGAGCTCATCGGAGCCATGCAAGTGGGTGAGGTGGTCAAGGGATGTCCTGGAAAGTGGGTGCAGTGGGACCTGAGGATGCAAGGATTTACCTATGGGTGCCTTTTTAGAAGGCGAGTTGCACCTGTCTTAGGTGAAAATATTTCCAAGCCCATGACTTTATTCTTTCATTTTTTTATTATTTTATTTTTTATTTATTTTTATTCAAGATGTTAATTAGGGGACACTGCCTTGGTGTGGTGACAGTGTTACCCATAAGTACTTTCACAGAAATGAGAAGGATGGCTCGTGATGAGACCCCCTTTCCCTCAGCCATGCAACCAAGGGTCACTACCCTGGTGTGGTAACCAACTGGTGGTGATGTCATACTGCTAGGTACCCATGAACCTAATAGGCCAGCTCGTGATGAGACCCCCCATCCTCTGACTAGGTCTTGTTTTGTTATTTTTATGGGTACCTCTTGTTTCTTTTCTGAGAAGCCCTTTATTGCTTTCTCGGGGATCCTTGGGAGAAGCATCTCAAGGTTTTATTCTTAGGATTTTATCTTTTGCCAGCTTGATTTTACCTTCTAGGCCTTTAGCCCCTTCTTCTCACGAGGTAAGGTGCAATCCTATAATAGGTCAACCCATTTCCCGTACAAGTGTAAGGGATAGATGAGCAGGAAGAAAGATGAAAAAGTGGTGTTATGATGGGAGCGGATGATGGATTTTCAGAAACCCTCTCCAGTGGAAAACCAAAACCTATGGACACAGTCTTACTAGGGCATCCTGTCAATCCCCCCAGACATGGTCAAGTGGGAAAATGTAAGATCCAAGCATTTGTTAGAAACAAAAGGAATTAAATGCACATATCCAAAGGTTTTGATGATCAAAGTGACACATACCATGATACTTGGACTCATTACCTCATGGAGAAAGAACCATTTCTGACACAAGACCAAGCCGATGGTGATGGATGTTGTTGCTACTGACAAGATAGAGGTGCTGAAAGGAAGAAAAGGTGGGCCCTCCAGGGCCATGCTAAATTCTATCTAACTCTCGGTACTCCATGTCTGGGACCTGTGGACCTCGAGACATGGTCTCCTAGTTATCCCTAAAAGTGGGGGATAACATGCACCATACTTTTTTGCATCATGAATAATTTCCCAAGCCCAATCTGGTCTTATTTTCTTGGTATTCATCTCTCAAGATGAATATGTAGGTATCTATGGTTCTTCCATATCATGATCTTCTGGTACAACATCATCACCTGCGTTTGTATCTGTAACTCTGGGAGATTTAGGATCCTCATCATGAATATCATCAGAATGATTTTTTCTTTATCTACTAAAAGTTTCATCCTCATTGAAGGTGACATCTCTGCTAGTCTCAATCTACCAGTGACCAGGCATTTAGACTCTGTATGCCTTCAATGTCTCACTGTATCCAAAAAATATAACCTTCTTTCCTGAAGGGTCCAACTTTGATCTCTTGTCCTTGGGGACATGCACATACAATGGATACCCAAATATACTCAAGTGGTTGACCTCTAGATTTTCACCTGTAAACATCTCTTCAGTTGTCATGTTCCCAAGTACATGGTGGGGAATTCTATTTTGTACATATACAATAGTTTTGGTTGCTTCTTCCCACAGATGTATCGATAAATCTTGATCACGAATCATGGCCTTTACTGCTTCCATGATTGCACATTTATTTCTTTCTTCCACACCATTCTGTTGAGGATTGTAGGGAGTAGAGAGCTCCCTCTTAATCCCAACTTCCTTGCAGAATGCCTTGAATTCATCTTATGTGAATTTGCCTCCATTATCTAACCTTAATATCTTTATCTTCTTTTCAGACAGGTTTTCAACAAGTGCCTTGAACTCTTTGAACTTGTTGAATACTTCACTTTTTCCTGCAAAAAAATAAATCCAAATTTTACATGATAAATAATCAATAAATGAAACATAATATACATACCTGCTAAGTGAAGCCACTAACATCAGTCCACACACGTCTGAATGTATAATGTTCAAGACTCCTTTGGATTTTCTATCACTTCTTGGAAATTGTTTCTTCACGTTATTTCTTTGAGTGCATCCCTTGCATATGCCTTCATGATTCACTTGGATTTCTGGAAAAATTGTCTCCATATTACTCACGATCGGTAGGGATTTGTAATGTATGTGAGAAAATATTCTATGGCATAGTTCACTTGGAGTAAATGTATTGTGTACCAATGCTAAAAATGAATGTCCCTTTAACTTATATAAGCCTCCTTCTTGGACAACAATCACTACAACATCATCAATATATTTTCCTCTTGGCCACATGAGGACTTCACCATCAATGAAAGAAACTATGAATCCTTTCTCATCCAAAGATGAGATGGAAATGAGATTCTTTTTCAAGCCAGGTACATACAAAACATCCTTCATATTCATATGTTTTTCAGAATCTAACTTGTAGGATGCTTCTCCTACTCCTTTAATGGGATACTGATAGTCATCACTGAGCTTCACCTTGTGAGGTGAATCTTTCTAAACTAAATCTGAGAGACATTCCTTGTAACCAGTTGTAGCAACCTTTCTGTTACCATACTTCGCGGAAATATAACACTCACTCTCAGATTATAAAACAACATGCATTTAAGCAATGAAACACATTTAGAGCTCAGAGTTAGTCTTAAAAATTACTTCTATCATAATTTTAAACATGGCATTAGCGTTAATTCATATGCACAACAGAATACATGATAATTATAAATACACAGACATGCAGAAACATAAATTAAAACATCATATGGTACTTATCTTGGAAACAATAGTAGTTCCACCAACCAGGTGCAGGCCTTCCACGAACCTCCCAGCCTTAGACCACACTACTCATCAGGTTAGCAGTGGGTCACCCTCGAGCTGGGACTAAGCTCCATCCCAAGGCAAGGAATCCTAGGCTAGGCTGAGGTTACAGGGAAAACACATAGTCAAAAGGAAGGAATTCTCTCCCAGGAACCACTCATACTCACTGCCCACAGACTCTCTTTCCCCACATGCCTGTTCCACCCCAGGAGTATACACCTTCTCTGTCACCTAGACAGTCCTTCGACTGCTAACCTCCCTTGCCTTGAGTTTCAGCAACAAACTGAACCACAAGTCTCCAAGCTCTGTGGAAGCTACAGGGTTCCTTCCAAGAGTTCTCTCCTTCATCTGCGCACTCTCTGACCAAGAGAGAATCTCTCACAGGATAACAACCTATTCTTCCAACCTCAATCACCTCTCTCACTTGGAGAGAGTGTTGTACAACTAGCCAACAAGCCCCACGCAGTCCAACACTGCGTGGCCACAACAACCAACGGGAAAAATAGACATGGCTTTCCAACAGGTTCAACAATGGCGGAATGGTCTCACGGTTATGGCTTTGGGATAGAGACTCCACACACAGGCTCGATCTGCTCAGATAGAGGATGCATCGGCTTTCCAGAAATCAACACAGGCTATCCCCATAATCAACACAGACTTTTCCCACGGTTCCAGAATTGCACGAGGTCTCTTCCGAGGTCAGATGGGATGTACAGTTCAGAAGATCAGGTAGAATGGAGGAGAACCCCCATCACATCTCATCTGAGCCCTTTATTTGCATGGGATAGGGTTGACATTTGTCACCCATGCAACTGCATGCGTTCCTTCAGCATGCGTTCCTTCCCTTTGGAAGTTGCTTGTCCTTCCAAAAGAACTTAGGATAAGACATATTATTCACATGTCTTTTGGAATAATATTAAATTATTATTCCCAAGGCTTAAGCCCCCTAGGCTTAACACTTAGCCCCTTTTCCCACCTTCCAGCTCCTAATCCCTTGCCCTCTCTATGGATGCTTAGTCCCCCATCACTCATTCATTGTGTCAGCCTGCACGCGGTGGTGTTTATATTTTATTAATGTGCTGCATACATACATGTACAAAATCAAGCCCTTGGCCTACAACCCTTAGGCTCTCTGGCCTAACAATCAAATAAGCCCACCGGCTTATACAAACTTGGCTCACCAGCGTATAACACATATTTACAATTCATTTCATAAACTAGATTTACAAAGGGCTCGGCCTTGGGGACACTACACCAGTCATGTGCTTAGAAGCACCACAATCAATAAGACATGTGTCAGTTCCATGAGTGACTGTATCTGTAAGAGATGAGATCAATACATATTCTTCACTTGAGTCTTCTTCTTTGGTTTTCTCATGATTAGGTTCATCATCCTCTACGACATGATCATGGTGTCTTTTATACTTTCCTTTTCTGACCTGAACTTTGGAGCTGGGACATTTTATGGAAATGTGTCCCATCTTCTGACAGATGTAGCATTTGTAATTTGAGAAATCCTTCTTAAAATTATGTGTCTTTTGTAATCCATGAGGTTTCTTGTGTGAGTGAACTTCCTTCTTGCTCTTTCCTTTTCTGGTATGTGTTGCTAGGGATTGATTTTTTTCATCACCTAGTTTCTCTTCTCTTGCTTCCAATCTAGCTTCTTCCTGAGTACAATATTCCCATAGTATGCTAAACCCTTTTAGCCTTCTTCTTGAACATATACCCTAAATGAATCATTCCCAAGATATGGGAGACCATTCAAAGTAGTCATCACCAACTTGTCTTCTTCGATTGTGTCTCCAATGGCTTCAAGATGTTATTTGATTTGAGACACCCTTGTGAAGTATGATTGGATAGTTTCTGAACTCTGCATCTTCACATTCTTGAGTTGTGTCCTCAAGTTCATCTTCTAGTTGATATTCTTGCCTTCATACAATCGGGATAAGGAATAAAACATTTTATTGGGAGTTTTCAATGAGTGGAGATGGGGGATCAGATTATCCTTGATAGAATCATCAATGATTCTCTTTTCCTTCACTAGGTTCTTTTTTTAATTTTCTTTGGCCTCATCTTTGTCAGGTTCTGGGACTTCTTCTTTTATGAAATCTTCTAGATCATTCTCTTCTAGAATGAGCATCACTCTATACTTCCATGCTCGAAAGTTATCGACACCTTCAAGATTCTAATCAAGCTTGGTACTGGGATCCATCCTATCCTTGAACAAAGATAGAATAAGAGAAGTAAAAACTTTTTGAAAGAAATGTTTTGTACTTATGAGAGAGTGTTATGCCAAGGTGATTAGTTCCAACTTCAATCTGCAGCTGCCAAGACGTCTTGAGCTAGGGTTTATGAGGAAACCCTAATTTTTCAAAATGTGAGTTTTGGAATTCTAATCCAAGGGAAAGGTGAGCCCTCCTAAGGCAAGATCCTTGGTGGTTTTACTTTGATCAACGTCCTCCAGAAAGTGGGGGAAATCACCTTCCAGGGTTTTGTGCAGTTGCCGATAGTTGTAACATCAGTTGCAAGTTTCAAAAATTAGTCAAAGTGAGAAAATAAACTCAAGGAGAGGTGCACTAGGGTTAGTAGAGTCTTCCTATGGTATCGACTTCCCAACGAGTTCTTCTAGACTGCACAAATGGATTCTTTCAGGCCCATCTGATACCATGTTAAAATTTCTCTTAAGTAGTTAAGTGTGTTCAGTATTCTTTAACTTTAGACTATTTAAAACAATAACTACATGCATAAGGATCACTGAAAGAAACATATCCACAATATACACAAGATTTATCCTGGGAAAGCCTCGTGGGGGAGAAAACCTAGCAAATATTATTATATATAATTCTTCAACAAGTACAATGTCTCTCTCAAGAGAGATCTCACCAAACAGAAGATAAACCAGAAAACCTAACTAGAATAGGGTAGTGCACCACTAGACCAAGATAATCCTACAACAGATAACCAAAACCCTTCACCAGAACACCCTTCCTCTGTAGTTGCATCCCCTCCTAAGACTTGCACACTTTTCTTGTGTGAGAGAGATTGTTTTGTGTGTTCTCTAAGTGAGGCACCTAACCTCTTATAAATATAGGTTGACCCACCCATAATTATGTCAAGGCCGACCTGTACACTTTACCCCTTTTAATATACAATTGAATTTTTTCAAGGCACAATAGGGATGACTTTTACAAAGGCACAATAGGGTTGACTTAACAAATAATATAATATGTTCTTTAGGGTTTTGTCTTGGTCTAATATAATATGAATACAAAAACAATATCTTCTGAAGCTACTCAAACATCAACATTTCATAGAGAATTGCTCAAATAAAGGAAAGATGCAGAGTCACACGAGGAAGAAATCATAATCATTTATGAAAAGACAAAAATCCACACACATGTCCTAACAAAAACCTCAGAGTTGAAAAACTATATGGCCAAAGTAGAAGCCCACATTGACCTCCTGGACACCTTATTACATAAAATAAATGAGGTTAAGAAGAGCTCTCAGAATCCTGTTAGAAATCCCAACATTGTAGAACCTGATATCTTTAGAGATAAAGAAGATGATAAGAAGCATAAAATAAACAAGTACTTTGGAATGTTTCAAGAAGAATATCTTAGACTAGAATGTGATTTTGGAGATTCTGACAAAAATTTTCAAAGTATTGTAGAAGAAGTTTCCGATATAAGAGAATGGCCTCACCCATTAAAGAAAAAAGAAAAATATCTCCAGATGATGAATGTCAAATCTGAACAAGGAGATAACCCCATGCCATCATCATACGAGACAAATAATCCATATTATTTCAACATTCATGGGATGAAAAAAATAATCTCTTCAATGCCTGATCACCCAGTGATTAATTTTATTGTCAATCAAGGGATGAAACAAAATATGCAATCTAGTTATTGATAAATTGGACCACTGCCAAAAAGGCAGAAGATGGTACATTGACACCAAGATATATGGCTCAAATAATCAATGGGTTTACTGGCCACACTGCAACTTGGTGGAGGTGGCTTTCCTAGCAAGCCAAAGATGATACATTGACACCAAGATATATGGCTCAAATAATCAATGGGTTTACTGGCCACACTGCAACTTGGTGGAGGTGGCTTTCCTAGCAAGCCAAAGATGATATGTTAAAGGACCCTAAAGTATATGAAGTAGTATTTCAAGCCTTGAACACACAATTTTATGGTATAGAAGTTGGAACAGATGCTCAACATGCTGCTTCATTATTCATGTCCCAAATATTATGTGATCTAAGCCACCATGAGAAGTATTTATGTTATATGCAGAAATTAATAACTGAATCAGTAAAATTTGCAGATCATGCATACATTAAGTACTATGTCTGAAGTTTTCCCAGTTCCTTACTAGATGATGTAGAATAATATTTCAAAGATAAGAATATTACTCTGGAAGGGATGTCTTTAGTAATGGCAGATCATCATATCAAAATTGTAATTCAAGAACATTGTCTGGAAAAAAGGGTAACAAAAGATTTTAAGAGATTTCATAATATGCTCACCTCTTATTTATGTAAAGATGTAGTTCACATGCTAGAATGGGGATGTGGTGCTCATAATCATGCACATTAGTTTGAAAAGACACAATGCTCTTGAAAATCCAAAGGAAATAAATTTAATTCTTTCATATCTAGATCCAATCCTGATCAGGAAAAAAAAGCACAAATACAAGTCTTATAACAAAATTCTGTATCTTAAGAAAAGAAAAAATCCCTCCAAGGATTCAACTTGCTTCAACTGTAAGAAGAAATACCATTGGGCACATCAATTCCCTAGAAAAAAAATCCAAAGTTTTACACTCTTTGTCGAGGAGCTTGATCCCAAGTGGTGGGATTTATTTTATTGTTCTCCTAATGAAGAAGTTGATGGAAAAGTCATTTTTCTAGATCCTTCTGAATTTTCAGAAGATGGTTCAGATTCTCTCTCCTCTTACTCTGAATTTAGTGATTCTGAGACACTAAATTAGGAGTGTGAGAAACCACTTTTGATTTATGCATGTTCTCAAGTTTGCATAAACCAAATCCTCAAAAGATAATCCAAGAGATTGATTGGTTGCTTGAAATTACCTCGACTTGGAAATATACAATCAAGGAAAATCTAAGGAAAGAAAAGGCTAATCTACTAAGGTATGTTGCTACTCCTAGTAAATATCTAGTTAAAGTCTTATATGGTAATCCATCATCTAGTAAATATGCCCTGACAGACCTGTATTTTGATTTTTCAGATCAACATAAAGACAGACAAAATTTTAGAAAAGATAGAGAAAAGTTTCTAAAACTCCAGTTGAAAGAGCCATAACAAATGTTGAAAATTACTGTAGAAAACATTAAGCAAATAAAGATCTCCATTGAAGAAAAAATAAGTGAGAGAAATAATTTATTAGAAGAAGAATTATCTAGAATGTATGAAGATGCATTCACTGCACCAAAGGAATTTAGGAAAAATAAATCTCGGGAAAAGAATATAGAAAGGTATGATGATTCTTCTAAAGAATCTTCCAGTTCTTCTGAAAAAGAATATTCAAAACCTAGTTCTCCAAAAGAGGTAAATCCAAGTCCTACATTACTATCATTTGGAGGAACTAAGTTCTACATGAAAATCACATTTTTCCCACCCGAGACAAAACCATATGAGGTAGATTTCTTAGTTGATTCTGGTTGTTAGTTAAATTTACTAAGAAAGAATGTAATTCTAGAATTCTGTTGGGAAATACCTACCATGACAGGAAATACCATAGATGGTTCAGAAGTACCCATACAAGGCCAAGTGGAAAACTTCCCTTCAAAAATTGGTAAGGAATCTTTCAATCTTTCTTTCCACTATGTGAACCAGATCAATGATGATTGTGTGTTAGGTGAAGAATTCCTTGAACTTATAGATCCCATGACAATAAACAAGATAGAAAAGATATTTGAATTCTATTTAAATGGGACAAAGATCCAAACTCCTTTGTTTACTAAAGGAAGATCTAGAAGGAGAGAAAAAGAACAACAAAAGGAATCTGAACAAGCCCCATCATCAAGAGAATTACACAAAATGGAAAGGACCATCTGTTATGCACAGATACATGGAGAAACAATGTTGAAAGAAATTTCATAAAAACTCATCACAGATTGCACTTCAGAATCACCTAATTCCTTCTCGCACAAAGATACATATTTTGTGTCTCTTTGTTGTTGGGAAAAACACCCTACGGACTAACAAATAGAGTTCAGACTTTGCATGCAGATATGATCGAATAGAAATCACTTTCTACCTTCATCCCTAGATTTAAATCCCCTTTTCTTAGTCAATGCATGGAAAGATCAACCTACCTTGTTACCGGCGTTTGGTGTCGATCCTCCGTTGTGCTTGATCACTTGCTCGCTATGCTCCTTCCAAAGATAACCTGCATTCAAGATAAGAAACAACTATGCATGCATGCTACTAATATACTAACAGGTTAGAAATCAAACATAAACTAATCAATATCATAAATAGTTCATGAATTGGGACGGGAAAAGCATTCTCTTTATTACTTAAAATGAGTCAACTTACAAAAAGTTGAGATTGGCCACCGCTCCTTGAACCTGATCCTGGGCTCCTCTTCTTCAGTCCTTCAACTGCTTTGCTTTAAATCTCCTTAGGCATTAGGAAAGGCTAAAGGGTTGGGACAATGGAATACGTAAATGGGAAAAGTTTCTTTGCTATATTTTTCCTCTTTCCAAATGGTACCCCTACCCCTTCTTTTATAGGCTAGAAGGAGCTAGGTATTTGGATGAACCCTCGGCCATGCATGGCCGGGATTTTCAGTTAACTCACCCATAGATTTTTGTTCCATCGACAACTTTCCTTTTTCCATGCTTTAGTAGGTACACGCGTGCTGTTTTGAGCCAGCCAGCGTGTACATGCGTGCAGTAATGGGTTAGGGCGCGTGGGCCTTTACACAAGAGGATTTTAAAAGAGTTGTTCAACAGTGTTTTTGGCAAAGAAAGGATATGAGTTTGCCTAATGCCAGGTAATCATGTGTGGTGCAATTTAGGGTTATAATAGATGCCCCCTAATGTGTGAGCTCAGAAAAGCATCTGATGACCGAAATACATTACCAATCTTTGCTGATGTGCCGAACGATTGAGCCCAAGGATCAGGAACCAAGAGGTGCCGTCTGTAAAACAACAAATATCTCACCGAGGTGGGCATACCCATGCTCGGGATAAAAATAGAACCATGGATACCAATCAAATACACTGTAGATCCATTTCAAATAACTATAAAGAGTAGCCGTGAACAATACACAGCGGAGCTACATCTCGAAATCAGAAAGATATACATATAGAGTATCCATCTTCCAGAAGCTGATCCGGCCTGATGGCTGGAGATGATATCGTCAAAGCTCGAGAAACAACTTCAAAATCTTCCAAAACTCGGGTAGGAGTGTAATATGAGTGTACGACTACACTACTCAGAGGTCTTCGACGGCTTGTCGGTCATGGACTTGATAATCTTGATGATTGGACTGAAGGCTTCAGTGATTTCGAACAAGGACTTGATTGGATGTTCAGGATGGATGGGTATGCGGACAAGAGACATATTGCAGAGGGGTCGACTCAGGCTTAGTGACAAACTTCCCTTGGACAATAGCACGACAAGCGATGAGACTCAGGCAGCATATATGTTAATCATAAGTCTACGAAGTAGGAGGCAACGCAAACTCTCCATATGTTTGGAAGAATAACCAAACAGTGGAGGACACAACTCTATATAGCGAGAAAATCTTCCTAAGGTCGTACTACATCCCATAGTCTGATGAACAAACGGATAGATGTGCTTTATCCAAGGGCGACTCATTATGCTGCCAATAAAGAAAATACTTTTCCCTTCCTCTTTTTGGGGTATATTTGATTTTTATGTTCTTTTCGATAATTTTGGACAAAGAATAAAGGAATATTACGTTACAATGGAGGAATGAGTATTTCAAACATACAATCTCAAGGCACAAGGACAAGACTGATGTTCTAGTAAAATGATACTTGGGAAAAATCCTCCGGCAGCCAAAGGTGTTAAAATGCAGAAACAAACTGTCACAAGGCTGATGGATAAGGTATACAAATGCAGTTGATAAAACACACAATGGTAACGTCCTTCGATGTAAGTTTAACGAGCCCAGAGAAGGTAGGCTCGGTGGTTTTTCATATTTAGAGAGTCTGAAAAACATAAAAGGAGACTCCATTGGGGTACCTTTTTCGAAGATAGTCTAGTCGGTTCGAAAAAGGGGTAAACTAGCACTGATTAGATGTCGATTCAAAACCATTTTAATGAGTGTGACAAGGACAAGATCACTCGACCATTTTTTCACTTTTAAGGAGTCTGAAAAAAGCTTAACTATGGACTCCGTCAGGAATATTCTTCTAGACCAATTTAACGAGTGTGAAAGAATAAGGTCACTCGACGATCTTTTCAATTTTAGGGAGTCTGAAAAGAGATTAACTATGGACTCCGTGGGGGTTTCTTTTTCGTAAATTTAGTCCCTCAGGCCCGAAAAAGGGATAAAATTATATCTGAGAGTACTCTTCTAAAGAACGAGAGTTCCATAGAGTATACCTTTGTTCGTACAGTTGACCATTCGGACCGAAAAAGGGGTAAACTACCATCAGACAGACGTGACTTCAAATTTCAGTTTAACGAGCGTGAAAGGCCACAAGATCGCTTGGCAATATTTTCATGTTTAGAGGGTCTGAAAAGGGCTTAAAAGGAGACCCGTTATTTTTGGGAGTCCTGAGGGTGAGACAAAGAGCGAAGAAGAATCATGCAAATGAGGCTCAAACTCATATTCAGGAAAGACTATATGGACTCCTGAGCCTACAGTGTTTTTAGAAACGACATGGACACCATAATGTAGCCAGGACCTACCTAGGGCATCCATGTTCTGGTAAGCTCTACCGCCAAGTTGTGACACTTCTAAAGAAAATATGATGGTTCCGTGTCACAACCTGATGGGATCGATCCTATAGAAGAGGAAAAAGATAACGAGGCGCAAAAGTCGGGGTAGTAACCTAACCTATATGCTCAAGTTGATTCTTGGAAAAAAATTTTTTATGGACCGTCAAAATTTTCTCAAAACTCAAAAAAAATGTCCCTATATCCGATCAAATCCCTCCCATATAACTCTTGAATCACTCTAAATGGTTTTTGGTATAGAGAAACTGATAAGGGAGGCCAAAAAAGTGACAAAAAGAGGCCAAAAAGTCTATAAATAGAAGCTGGCAGCTCATTATCACCATTGCTGATTTGGAAATTGACTCTAGAGCCAAAAGACCCCCTTTGCCAAAAACAGTGATTCCGGGAGCTACAGTGGACGAAACGAACTTCTGCTTGGACCAAGTAAGTACAAACTCCCTTATCTAGCTATTCAATCCTTCAATTTTGTCTTTAAGTTTATTTTTTGGGTGGGCGTCGACCTTAAAAAGGTCGGCCCTAGGTACACGTGGGCTGTCTCTGGATAGGCCGCGTGTACATTCGGGCAGAGTAAAGTCTACCCGCGTGTACACGCGACTGTCACCTCTACAACGCACGTGTACCCCCATTTTGTAGTAAAAAGAAAACCAAAAGCAAGTACTGACCCTCCTTTACCTTGTTGTGTTGGCAGGATGTATGTCCAATGGAGGGAAAGGGAGCATGAAACAATCGGTGAGTTGGTTGCAGCAGATCCGAATGTCGTGGCCGTGTTGATGCAATGCGGTTTACTGAAGTTCTTTCTATGTCCATTTATGCATGCACAACCAAGGCTACTGAATGCCTTGATTGACTACTGGCACCTTGATGCAGAGGCCTTTATGCTAGAGGGGCAATCACTGGTGCCAACCACCAAGGATATCTATTTTCTGACTGGCCTCTCAAGGAGAGGGGAACCAGTCAACTTTAGGATGTTTCCTGCAGGACCGAGTAAGATATCGGAACTGATAGCCGAGCATTGTTAGGCTGGGACTAACCATGTGGGCTCCTAGGTACCCATCAGTAAGATCACTAACCTATCACTGTAGGCGATATTGCTACTGATTGGGCGGATTACCAGCTCAGCAGCCTTGCATTAGGCGTCTCGCACACAGATGAACTGTGCTATCCAGTGCTTGAATGCACAGATTTTTGACTGGAGTACCACACTGCTCGAGTGCATGAAGAGGCAATTGATAGATTTTTGACAGTGGACACAGAGGAATTTTGGGTTTGGGACCATCTTGTGTTCATTCTTTTTTGAGAGAGTTTCGAGTTTTAGTCCTCGGGTTGTAGTACGAGGACATCAGGCCTCTTTCCCTACAGTGTGTAGATGGGCAGTTTTACTGCCGCGACAGGGTGGTGGAAGGACCATTGAGTCCTTCAACGATGACTTCTTTGCATGGCTGTCACGACAGATCCCTGTGATTGAGGACTACCCATATGCAGGGATATATTTTTCTAGAGATCCTAAGATACCCATGCCTCCTAGTGAGGAGCGAGGGGAGATGGGTAAGTCTCCACCTTTGTAGTTTTTTTTTGTTTTCCTATGTAATTTTTATGTCATTTTTGTTATATATATCATTTTTTTGTATGCCAGAGTATTTGACGGGTATTTTTGTTGCATGCATATGTAGGACCCGTGTGACCTACCGATTATGCACCGAACAGGCGTCGTCCATGGCCAGAAGCCGCAGCTGTCGCCGCTTGGGGAGCAGCAGTAGCAGGGAACCACCCAGCCGGGGAGGCCGAGAGGGTCCTTAGACAAGTTGAGTAGAAATTCACTACGCTCACTCGCACAGTCCCAATGGCAGAGATAGAGGACCTGCCACCATCCATGCAGCCTCATGTAGTGGGGGCACCTCGAACGTGGGTCCGATTGTTTAGGCGTTTAGCTCGTGCTGTGGATGATTATAATAGGGCCCATAGGCCCTGAACCTATTTAGACCTTTTATGTGCCATGAGTACCTACTTGTATATATTTTTTGAGGGAATAATCCCGGTGACTCGTTATTATTCCCATTTTTGAGGCGCTTGCGTCCATCTATGTACTCTGGTTATTTTATGATGTTATATATGGTTTTTGTCTTTTGTGTCTTATGGATCACGTGTGCAAAAATGTATTTACATGCTTATGTCAATGTTCTTTCATATGTGTGAAAGATGCCAATCTAAAATTTGATTAGCTAGAGTATCTGTAATTTGGTTTAATCTCCTAGGAACATGAAAATATGCAATATAATCAAAGTTTCGTTCTAAGAGACGTACCCTGAGGAATTTTCGATGTAAGGTTGGATCATGAACCCGGTATACTCTGTTTAGCTGAGACACAACCAGTTGAGAGTCGAGATAGACCCGGAGATGAGAGATACCTAATGACAAAGTGTCACGAAGCAACTCAATAACTGCACTATACTCGATGACATTATTTGTGGTGTCACCTAAGCATATACCTCCGGAAGATAATAACTGGCCCTGGGGTGTAAAGATTACCCAAGCTGCGGAGGCAAGCCTCCGAGTGTGCCGGCTAGCACCGTCTGCATACCCAATGAACACCTCAAAATCACTTGACATCTTCCATATTGATGAAAGATAACATCAATGACACGTCCATAACACTTTAAAAAGAAACTAAAAAGTAATCGTACAAAGACTATACATATGTTACAAAAATTTACCCATAGTGACCTGCCTATGAGTAATACTTCTTGAGGTAGAGACAATTTCTAGGTTCCGCCAAAGCATTCCCTTCAAAATCAACCAGATGATAAGTGACCTTTTTTAATACCTCTTTTATGATGAAGGGTCCGAACCACATGGGTTTGAATTTTCCTGCCCCCAGGGGGTCCTTGTCTTGGTCATAGACCAGGACAAGGTCATCTTCAGAGAAAATCTGAGGACGAACGGACCTATCATACTGACACTTGACCTTATGTTTATGAGCCTCATTGGCCAGGGCCGCATCATGATGCTGCTCATTGAGTTGCTCAAGGTGTACTAACTGTTCTTCAAGTGGAGAAGTGTCTGGCAATAATTGTACTGCCAACTTCAGAGATGGGATCTGACATTCGATGGGCAAGACTGCCTCCAACCTGTAAACGAGTTGAAAAGGTGAGAAACTGGTTGCAGTCTTAACAAATGTTCGATAAGCCCATAATGCCGAGTATAACATCAAATTCCAATTTGACTTGGCTGAGTCGATAGTTTGCTGTAGAATAGTCTTAAGAGTTTTGTTTACAGATTCTACCTGCCCATTGGTTTGGGGGTAGTACGGTGATGAATGTTCTTGCCATAACCCAAGATTTGATGTTAATTCGGTCATCATTTGGTTCTGAAAGTGACTGCCATGGTCAGTGACAATCTCTCTCGGGATGCCGAACCTTGCTATGATCTGATTGAATAAGAAGAGAGCTGCATTCTCTCCATCATCTTTAAACGTTGGTATAGCTTCAACCTACTTAGTGAAGTAGTCGACAACTATGATGATATAGTGGTGCCCCCTTGCTAATGGGGGGTTGCAAGTAGTTTAATCAATCCCCCACTTGGTGAAGGGACCAACTGCGATGACAGGAAACATAGGAGTGGGATGTGCCCCCATCTTCCGAGAGAAGATTTGGCACGGATGGCATTTCTTGACCGATTCAATACAATCTCTGATAAGTGTCGGCCAGAAGTAACCTGCTCGTAGAATATTTTGGGTTGTTTCCAACCCAGAAAAATGACTGCCACAAGCTCCAGTATGGCAATCGTTGAGCATGATGACTGCCTCCTCATGTGTGAGACATCAACGTAGGATGCAGTCTACACCTCTCCGATACAACGTATCACCGAGTATGAGATAATTTTTAGCCTGATGGCATATACGTCGACGCTCGTCACGAGAAGTAGAAGTGGGGCACTTCAAAGTCTGTAGATAAATAAGTATATCTCCATACCAGGGATCTAAAGATGTGATCAAAAACATATCTCCCCGGATAAGCGATTCTTTAGGCACAACGTCACCTGACTCAATCGAAAGTTCCGAAATAAGTTCTACAAAGACCAGAGACTTTTTGGACTTCGCTGAAATGAGGTCTAAGTCAAAATCTTGGAGGATGACTATCCATCTACTGATTTTTCCACCTATAACGCGTCGAGTCAACATATATTGGAATGGATTCACGACAGCGATGACGGTGGTCTTGCGAAATAGAACATAATGCCGGAACCGTTGGACAGCATGAAATGCTGCCAATGCAAGTTTTTAGATATGAGAATAATTGTGTTTCGGTCCCACGAGGCCTCGGATCAGGTAATAGATAACGTATTATGAGAATAAATCATCTTCCTGAACTAAAACCATGCCAATGGTAGACTCTGCGGCAGCCAGATATAATAAGAAATATTTGTTATAGTTAGGTGGCCGTAGCAGAGGTGTAGTTGTGAGGGCATGTTTTAATGCATCGAAAGAGCGTTGAGAAGCTTCATCCCAGAGAAAAGGAACGTATTTCTTCAATAAACGCATAAAACCCTTGTTGAGTTCGGCATAGTTGGCAATGAA
>ML788172.1:44539-69525 GCA_009831015.1 Picea engelmannii | reverse complement strand
TGGATTATTGCCTCCACCGTGAGAGGATCAACCATGATCCCTGTTGTTGATACAATGAAACCTAACAAACATCCTGACATGATGCAGAAGCTACACTTGTTTGGATTCAAGCGAATCCTAAAGTAGCGACAACGTTTGAGGATTATTCTAAGGTGCGTGGGATGAGCCGTTCTCTTGTGAGATCGTGATGTTAAATCATCTAGGTAGGCCTCAACTATATGCTTGAGATCATGAAAGGAAAAATACATGGCCCGCTGGAATGTGGCTCTAGCATTTTTAAGACCAAAAGGCATCTTACGATATGCGAATGTACCCCATGGACAAATGAATGTCATTTTATGTTGGTCTTCAGGTTTGATTTGGATTTGATTATACCCCGAAAAATCGTCCATGAAAGAAAAGGCTTCGCAACTAGCGCATTCATCAATGATTTGATCAATGAATGGTGTTGGAAAATTATCTTTGGGACATGCCTTGTTCAAATCACGGAAGTGGGTACATACATGAATCATGCCTTGTTTTTAATTGACTCGCACAGGATTCGACACCCATTGAGTCAAATGGATAGGATAGATAAAACCTGCCTTTAGCAATTTCTCAACCTCAATCTTGATGGCTGCTGCTTTCTTAGGATTAAATGGATGAAGTTTCTGTCGAACAGGCTTGGCATCAGGATACGTTGTGATTTCATGTTCAACTATTTTTGGATCGATACCTGGCATTTCCTTGTAAGACTAGTCAAAAACGTCGCAGAATTCTTTGAAAAGATCTGTGTAGATTTGAATCTCTTCGGGGGAGCAATCTGCTCCAACGAAGATGTTTTCCACGACGCCAGGGTTTTGGGAGACGTTGATTGGTATAGTTTCAGCGATAGTCGCCATATTTCCCTCAGCATAAATTTCATGTGTAGCTAAGAGATTAATAGGACAAGGCTAACCTCCCGTCATGGTCACGGTGAATTCTCCTGCTTTGATTCGGCTTAACTCTAGGAGAAAATATGATCTGTGATGAAGATCTTCCCAAGGCTTGTCCGGACTAGTCATTTCATCGATTACTACTTCATCAGAAGGCAAGACTAAGTCTAACGAATCGACGTTAGCGAGAGAACCCTGAGCCCAAATAGGTTCGAGAAGTGGATCTAACTCTTGTGCAGGAGTCAGATCAGGGTTAGCTGAAGCTTGCTGAACTAAAGAATATGCTACTTCAGTGGCAGACAAGGGAAGGGACATGCTGGGGTGACCTATCTCATCCATCGTGGCTGATGGGGAAGGAAGAATCCATGGATCCTCAAATTAAGTCGTGCGGAATGACGAAACTTGAAAAATCTCAACCTTATGGTGATTAGATATAAATTTGATATCGCCTTGAGGAGGTGGATAATCAAAGGTACCCATCAAAGATGGGCACAAACCAACTCCTACGTTGATGACACCCGGTTGAGCATTATCAATCAGTGGGACCGTGGATGCCCCCAAAGCTGGGTTAGGTCTGGAGAAAGATAATTGATCGATGGTCACTATCCGGCCCTCGTGTGGAAACAACAAGACCCGAAAAATCATAGCAACCACAACTTGCATAGCATAAGTCTAACTCCATCCTAACAAGAGGTTATAGTCGAGGGGAGCGTCGACTACCTCTACTTTGACACACACGGTCTTCCCTCCTAACTACATGGGGAAAGAAGGAACGACGCCATGTGGTCGGAAAGAATGACCGTCGAAAGCAGTGAGGAGAGTAGGTGATGGAGACAAAATGGGCTGGCCAATGGCCTTCCAACATGCCAACGAAATAACGCATGTCGAGGCACCCTCATCGACCACCTTGCGGAAGATATTCCTTGTAAAAGTTTTCATGGGGTAAGCCACTATATCTGAAACGCTACGTGGTAAGGCAGATGAGGTTTTAAGTCGGTTGTTTCTAACATGATGGTACTTGGATTACAAGTCTCAGTAGATCCTAAAGCGGTTAACAAAGCTCTCCTCAGGGCAACTTTGGAGGACCTCCAAAGCAGGCATCGCACAAGGGGTTTGTGATAAATCCTCCACCACAGAGTAGTTCTGGGTGGCCCTTGCATTTGGGTTATGAGAAGCCTTTTTAAATGCACACTTTGGAATGCATGTCATTGTTTCTCCCAATGTTTTCTCAATTTGTAGAGGAAGAGATGGGAGATCAGCTTCTTTTCCCTTCTCAGAAGTGCTTGGTTTACTATAATCTTGTGCTCTAGTTGATATGAAAGTATCACCCCTAACCATATATACGTTCATAGATGAGGGGTTGTTCGGAGGTGGGCAGTTTTCTTGGCTTCCCCCTTTTGTGCTTGCAGAGGCGTGAGTTAGATTTTGCCCATGTTGAAAGGGATTAGTCAACACTGCTTGCTGTTGCTGTGTGACAAACTTTTGGGCCTCTGCAAGTCGAGGACATAGATGGGTCAGGTAGTCCTCCGCACAGAGATTGCACAGATATCTCGCCTTCCATTTTTCAGTGTTATCCCCACCAGCATTATCGTTGGGTTTTTTGTCCCCCTTACCCTTCTTTCGTTGTTTTTTCTTCCCTTCAGGCTGCTGGATTGCCTTCGGGTTAGTCAATTTCACTATGTGTACTTCCGATGTTTGGGTAGGGGGAGCAGCCAAAGCAGTAGTTTGTCTGGTCGTTGTGTGTTGTATGGATAACTGTTGCAACTGTTTTGTCAATTGCTCAGCGGGATTAGTTTGTGCTGAACCGATGATACCATCGGCATGTGGTCCAACTCTCTGTCTAGTTTTATCTAGTATTGAACGTGGCACATCGGGCAAGATGTTGTATAATAAACCAGACTGAGGATAGATGAGCTCAAACTGTTGAGCCCTCATGATGGCATCTTCTTCGGAGAAAACTCCTGATGTCGCGACGTCTTTGGATAACTGTGGGACAAAAGACTTAAGGAACCACTCAAGCAGGAATACTGGTGGGACTGGTACTTTGATTAAACTCTTCCGACGTCTCCATTCTCGGATGTGATCAGAGATATGGTCCCCTGTTGTCTGTTCGAAATTAGTGAGCAATTCTGTGCCAGCGTCGTATCTCACAGGTAACTGGAAATGGTTAAGGAAAGCCATCACCAGTTCGCTAAAAGAAGAGTATCTTGAGCGATCGAGCTCGATGTACCATTTCGCAACACTCCCAATGAGAGTACGTTGAAACAATTGCAACTGTACGGAGTCATCCTTCAATGAGTTATATGAGAACCATAGATGGAAGGTAGTCACATGATCTCCTGGATATTCATTAGGCTTGGCTTAGAACTTGGGAATGTCCGAAGGCAACTTCGTCAACATAGGAGGCCAACGCGGATCGTGACAAATGGGGTCATTCAACAACCTTGTCAAATCTGGCAAGTGTAGAGTCACCAGGAATGGTAATTTGGGTTGTTGCTGATAACCAGGGACAAAGGGTCCTGGAGTTTGACTGGCACCAGGTTGCCAGGAAAAGTTGGGATGTTGGCCCGGGTTCTGGTAGAAACCATGGCCCTGACCAACGTAAAGATTTTGCATATGTGGAGACATCATCGACTGATTTCCCAAATAGGACATAGATGGATGGGCATGCATTGTATTCGAAGGACTTTGGGAAGGATTACCCCATGCCAGTCCCACAGGGATAGGCATAGTAGTCTGTCCGGGGTTCCATTGATTGTGGAAAGAATTTCCCCAGATCGGCATTCCGGAGGAGGGAATGGATCCTTGTCCTGAATTCCAAGGTCCTGTTATGTTTGCCCCCTGTGCAGGAATAGTACCCTGAACATGAGTAGTTTGTCCAAAAATGGGGTTGCCCCCAGTTGGGAAAGTGGCTGACGAGAATGTGTTGTTACCAAATGTTTCATTCCAATAAAACGGTGTCGAACCTATCGGCATACTATGCGCAGGTGGTCCTTGACTCCCTGCTCCAAATAAACTATTGGGCGTAGGTTGCTCGGAGGATTACTGATGCGATCCACCAAGTGAAGGGGATGAAGGAGGGATATGACCTCCTCCGTAAGGAAAAGGGTTAAAAGGGACAAGAGTGCCCCCCAAGTGACCTTGTAGAGGAGCGATAGAGCTCCCTGCCCCTAGACTCAAATTCTGTAAAGTGGAGTAGGAAAGTGCAGGACTTGTACCTGAACTAGGCATCCCGTATGAGAACGGAGGGCCTGTCGCACTAGGTGTAAAGGGGGTTGTGGCCGCCGCCAAAGATAGATTCGGACCACTGTGCGAAGTAGTTGTGGCCGAGACCATGGTGGCTCGGACCGACGATGATGGGTTAGGAGGTGTAAGCTCTCCTGTGGTGACAACCGTGGTGGGAATCAAAGAATTCCTAGAAGAAGTAACATGATTTGTTTCCATTGCTGTGTGCGACACTGTCTGGTGCTCCTGAAAAATTGGTATAATAAAAGGTGCCAAGAAATCAGTGGTTGGGGTTTCAACCGAGCCAAGAGTGGTTGCTTCAAGGTTCAAAATGTTTGATTCCTCCGGGTGTTGTTCGGGCACAATAGGTTGTGACCCGGTCCCTTCAAAAGACCCTTGTTGGTCTAGCTTTCACCTTAAAGGTGGCGGGGGTGGCTCCAGTGTAACCGGGGGCAGGCCAAGAAGCCTTCGTGACTGGCGGAGCTCGGGATCCTCCACTGTGTGAGAATATGCAAGACACTCTAAGGTAGTCTAAATGCACAAAAGTAACACACTAAAAAAAAAGTCCCTAGAAGATAAGACAAGAAAACACTAAATTAATTGGAAGAACAGTTACAACAACCAACACTAGAGCAACTTACCAGTGCAAATGCAACTCGAACACGGAAGCACCCTCCAGGTATACTCTGCAAAGCGTGGCTTGATGTCTTTCCTAGGTACCACGGTATACCCCCGCAGTCACCTGTGTATGTCCCTATAAAAAATTGGCAACTAGGTTGCCAACACGCGAACAGTCACCAGGCGGGTACAGTCGAAAGTCGGGTAGACCACAATGAGAAGGGTATCGAGCCTGAAACCTGTCAAGGGTATCAAGAGAAAATGGTCTGGAAGACAACTGAGGACCTCGAACGGATTCGAGACCCACGAAGCCCCATGGAAAATGAAAACGACGGAATCCCAAAACAAGCCCTCTATATGTGTTCTCCACTACGATTGGTCCGGCTTTGGAGGGGTTATCTCCACTACCTTTCCGCACACGACCTCGTGTTTATCCCTTGTGTTAGAGGGGGGTCCCAAATAACTTACACGAAACTGGACTTAGACACTCTCTATCTCAGACTCCAATGTTTGATTTTAAATGGCCTTGAAGAGTTTCCTCTCCAACCTAATCCAAGGCCCTAGTCTTGAACTAGTTTGTGAACCCTACCAACATAAAATTCTAGTAGATTTTAAATTTAGCATTAATTTTATAGCTTTGTATTATGTCAAGGGGTATGAGGGTGAAACTGATGATGTGTAATAGATGAAAGAAAAAATGAATAAAAAAGCTGGAAACACAACTTTTACTGAATGCAAAATTTCAACAACTTTTCAAAAGCAAGATTTTTTTTTATATCTTTTCTAAGATTTTGGGCAGCAAACTCAAAGGAATTTCACTCAACTACGAACTACTTATGATATAAGTGAAATACAAAAACTTATGAAATAAAAGACTTCTCCCTAGCTAATGATGCAGAAATACGCTCTTCAATCAAAGAAGAAAATGAAAAGAGAATATTTTTTTATTTAATTTCTAGTTAAAGCAAGAAAGGGAAAATACCGACAAGCAAAAAACCAAGGAAAACCAATTCTGGATTAAAGAACAAATCGCAAAGAATCAGATTAAAACATCACACAATAGCAATTGTAAAAACAATGACTCTCACACTTGTCTAAAAACCGTAATTTTTTATTTATTTTTTATTTTTCTGACAACGTTTTAAACGAGAAAAAGCAAGCTAAGGGTAGAAATAATCCTAAGCTACTGACTGTTCAAACAAAGATTCAAACACCTGAGAGGAATACTTCTGATCAAAGGAGAGGATGAATGCCCCACCCTGAACAAAAAGTAGCCTATACAAGCACGCGAATGTCACTCAAACAGCACGCGTGCTGAACAACAACAGAGGGCGTGTGCACGAGGGCTGACCTTGTACAGGCCACGTGTATATCTAAACTCCAAGAAAAAATAAGAAAACAGACAAACCAGACCAAGAAAAGACCTCTGGTATTGATAACCAGAATCCCTTGAAGGCTTGGATACTTTTTCTAACAGAAAAACAAATAATGCAAGGAAAAATAATAAGGAAAAAACAATATGAGATAGGACTGTTAGCAAACAAGACTTAGACAGAATTTCAAAAAACCCCCTGAGAATGTGTAATTCTGACAAGGAAGAGGAGGACTGCCTCTGAGGCTCTCTGAACTCCTACACGCTACTGCTACCTCTAAGGTTGGCATTCACACGCGGGCTGAAAGAAGATAGGGCACGGGTACACGCGTCCAGTCCTTGTGCAGGCCGCGTGTACCTCTGTGGGTCCCAAAAAACACAGCCAAGCAAAAGTCAGGGAAAGCTGGTATGGAAAACCAGGCTCCCTACTAGCTCAGTCTTTATAGAAATAAAAAAAAAAGACAGGCAAGAAAAACTAGTCTTTAAACTACCCAAAAACTAAATAAAATTCCAAGAACCCTAAAGAGTTATTAGTCCCCAGTATGGTCGCCAATTCTGTTGTTGGGAAAAACACCCTACGGACTAGCAAATAGAGTTCAGAATTTACATGCAGATATGAACGAATAGAAATCACTTTCTACCTTCATCCCTATATTTAAATCCCCTTTTCTTAGTCAATGCATGGAAAGATCAACCTACCTTGTTATCGATGTTTGATGTCGATCCTCTTTCCAAATGGTACCCCTACCCCTTCTTTTATAGGCTAGAAGGAGCTAGGTATTTGGACGAACCCTCAGCCATGCATGGCCGAGGGTTTCAGTTAACTCACCCATAGCTTTTTGTTCCGTCGGAAAATTTCCTTTTTCCGTGCTTTAGTAGGTACACGCGTGCTGTTTTGAGCCAGCCAGCATGTACATGCGTGCAGTAATGGGTTAGGGCGCGTGGGCCTTTACACAAGAGGATTTTCAAAGGGTTGTTCAGCAATGTTTTTGGCAAAGAAAGGATATGAGTTGGCCTGATGCCAGGTAAGCATGTGTGGTGCAATTTAGGGTTATAACACTCTTCCATATGATCCCTTGGTCAAAATTACTCCACAAAAGGAATCAGGAGCCTTGATGAGTCCGATAGATATCCCGACTCACCAATAAGAAATTAATGATATCCTATAGAAGGGGTTGATAGAGCCATCAAAGAGTGCACGAGATTGCAGAGGTTTTTATGTCAACAAGCACTCTCAACAAAAAGGAGGAAATTCCAGGTTGGTATTCAACTTCAAACTGCTAAACAAAGTTCTTCAGAACATCAGGTACCCTTTTCCAAATAAAAGCTCATAATTACATAGAATAAAAGGAAAGACTGTATTTAGTGAATTTGATTTAAAATCAGGATTATGTCAAATAGGTATAGTGATAGAGGATAGACATAAAACTGCTTTTGTTGTATCCCATGGTCATTATTAGTGGAAAGTAATTCCTTTTGTCTTAAATAACGCTCCTAGCGTGTTCCAAAAGAGAATGGAACACATATTCAGGGAGTATCCATGGATAATTATTTATATTGATGATATCCTAGTATGTTCAAAGAATCTCCAAGAACACCTCAAACACTTGCAATAGTTTTATGATCTAGTGTTCAGGAACCGTCTGGTTTTATCCAAGACCAAAATGAAAATCGAGAAAAATCAGATCGAATTTCTCGGTTTCAAGATAGCAAAAGGCTAGGTAATTATCCAAGACCATATTTTGAAATCCTTTACATAATTTCCTGACATTCTTCATGAAAAAATACAACTGCAGAGGTTCTTAGGCAACCTCAACTATATTCAACCATTATACAAAGAGAAGGTAGATGATATTTTGATTATACAACAAATATTGAAAAATAATCCTCCAACTTGGAATGATGCAATGACTAAATATGTCAAGAGGATTAAAGATGAGGTCCAAACTCTTCCACCATTATCCCTACCTACTAGAGAAGGGAACTATACCATAGAAACAAATGCATTAAATAGTACATGGGCATCTGTACTAATTGAAAAAAATTAATGGAGTTGAAAATATATGATCATATGCTTTAGGTTCTTTTCGGGGAGCAGAGCTTAATTACCCTTCCAGCCACAAAGAACTTATTGTTGTAAAAAATACAGTGCTCCATTTCAGACTCTATCTCAAACCAGTAAAATTCTTAATTAGATCTGATATGAAAATTTTACCACGGATGTTAAAATATGAAAAGCTCCTTACAGAGTCTCATTATAGAATTCAAAAATGGATTTTATGGATAGATAATTTTGATTTCACTGTACAACATAAACCTGGTCATTTAAATTTCCTTGCTGATATGTTAACTAGGGAATCCAAGACTGCAGATTTAGCCATGTTTTCAACATGACCATCAAATAAAGGAAAACAAACTATGACTCATGAAGAAGAATACTGAGATCAAGCCATAAGAAGAAAATAAGTCTTGTCAGCAGTAAGTCAAAAAGTAATAGAGATGATTCTTAGAGAGAAAGAATAAGAAAAATTGTGAGCCACATTGATTAAAGAAATCAAGGATTATCCCATGAAAATACAGATCCTCGAAAAATTGGAGTAGAAGGCATTTTCAGGCCTAAGAAATGCTTCAAAAATGATATGGGGTTGCGTTCAAAAATGATCCATAGACTATGATGATAAAGATATGTGTTACTGTGAAATTGGCTTTGGACCAGTATGTTAAGAGCATTATTCCTTACTGTTACAATTGGCTCGTGAAAAGAGAGAAATTGTTGTTTATGCAGATACTAGAAACTTAGTAAGAAAACCATGGATTGGATGGACTAAAATTTTGTTTGAAATATTTATGCCAAGGTAGGAATGTTCATTAAAAGGATCTCAGTTTATTTTTAATTTGTAGCATGAACTTATGATTGCAGCACAATATGAACTCTGGTTCAAATTCAAGCTAAAATTTTTGTTGCATCTTTATCCAAACTTGATCCTCCAGAGCTTGTACAATATGAACATGCATTAAAAGATAAGGATGGAAAAATCTTGGGCATATCCCAAGAAGAGATATTCCTAACCCTTAAGGTATGAACTAGCTATCAAGGGGAGTATATTAAAGATCATAAGCATGAACTTATGCCCGAATCCTTTGTGGGCCATTTCCTTGATGATTTCCTCTTCCCAGCACCAAATATACCTAAATACCAGGATCCATATGGATATGACTATGATATCTCTTGTAATGAAGAAGAGATTCATAATTTGAATAACCACATGGAGGATTAGTGCGGAAGCATTGTGGACCCTAATTTGTACATAGTATCTTTACTATGTTGACATGCAATATTTTATAAAATCTTAAAGATATGCTTCATGTGTGGAAGTACACTCCACTTTGTACTTTGTGTTTTTGTCAGCTATTTCATAGGCCATACCATTCCATGGGTGATGTAGCAATCCACTTTTTATCTTTAGGTCTGATTTGGGTCCCCATATGTCAAAATACTACTAATGGATGACATAACAAGTGGTTGTCCCCACTTTCCATGAATCTTAGTCATATTTTTTCTTTATCTGTCAAGTATGATTCGGGTCCCCATATGTAGAAAGACCACTAAGAGATGATATATTAAGTGAGTGTCCCCACTTGCCCCAAATCTTGTTCATATTTGCCTTTTGTCAGTCTGATCGGATCAAGAGAAATATCCCCTCGTGAAAAGCATCTTATTTTGACCTAAATATGCCACTTAGTAATTCCCAGTTAACTGACTAGGGATGCTATAAGTAAAATCCTGAGTTTCTCATTTGATTATTCAAGAGTTGGAATTTGGAACTCTGTAAGTTTGAGTCTAAGTCCTTGTGTCATAAGTCTGTAAATCGATTCAATTTACCTAGGCTCTCTCCTCGCATCTATTGATGATATTGGAGATCAAAAGTAACTGGATATTTCTTCTATTATGGAATAAAATTCATTCTTGTGTGGAAAAGTTCTGAATCAGTCCATATGTAACGAAGCTTGGAGGTTGATCCTGCTTGTTGTGTGTGACTCTACATCTTTCCTTGCTTTTAGAAATTCTCTATGAAAGTCATCTATATTATTGTTCGACAACACAGGTATTCCAACAGAGGATGAACACCTTTAGTAACCACTCACATAACCAGATCAAATATCAACACACCGATGTTTTCACGTGGTAAAACCCCTACGGGGAAACATCCACGACCCCAGCCAACGCGACCACTTGGAGCAGTTTATTAAAGCAAATAAAAATATTACAGGGAGATTTTATAAGAGAGTTTCTCACAATCGATCATCGGCAAATGACCCTCCATTCTCTTTAAATAGAGATCATGGACCAATCGGGTGTTAAGCCATGGATCAATGGCCGTTAATATTGAGGAGAGTATGAACTGTCAGATCACTCTATGTCGAGAACATATCGTGACCGTCAGATTTCCTAACTACAAATGCATACTAATGCATACTAAAGAAACACACTAGAAAACACACTTTTACCTAATGACACAATAGACCAAGTAGATCTTAACTAACTCCTAAGTGTCTAAATATCATAACATCCCCCCTTAAGAACAACTTGGGATAGGATTGAAGGATTTACAATAGTGACAGAATAGGAGAAGGAAGGAGGCATTAGAGCCTATCCCCCCTTAATGACAACTTCCTGAACTCCTAACATAGATTGAAGTTTGGAAAACTTTGCTTCTATAAGAGACTTTGTGAAAATGTTTGCAACTTGATCTTCTGTAGGGCAAAAGAGCACTTCAATAACTTGATCATGAATGAGCTTTCTGATGAAGTGCATGTGTAGCTCAATGTGTTTTCTACATTGATGTTGAACTGGGTCTTTGGCGAGCTTGATGGCACTCTGATTGTCGCACCAAAGGCTGGTCGGATGTTGCTGCTGGAATCCAAACTCTGAAAGGATCTGTCAAATCCACAAGGCTTCCTGACTTGCATTTACCTCTACTTGGTACTCTGCTTCTGTTGAAGAAAGTGCAATAGCCTGTTGTTTCTTATAGGCCCAAGTGATAGGTCATGAACTAAGCCTGAAAACATAACCTGCAATAGACTTTCGATCATCAGGGTGGCCAACCCAATATGAATCAGTGAAACCAACCAATAAAGGAGTCCCCCCTGAACTGTAATGTATCCCGAACATAACTATACCACGGACATAGTGAAGTATCCTTTTAGCTGTTTTTCAATGGCTTTCATGGGGTGTTTACATATATCGGGAAACAAGACCAACAACAAAGGAAAGATCAGGATGGGTATGAGTCAAGTATAATAGGCTACCAACTAACTAATGGTACAGGGTGGCATCAACTTCAGGAGAAGTACAGGTGGAAGTAAGCTTGACTCCAGACTGGAAGGGAGAAGGGGTTGGTTTACAATCATCCATGTGAAAGCGACGAAGAAGGTCACAAGCATACTTAGACTGGGAAAGAAAAATTCCTTGATTGGTTTGCAAAACTTGGAGGCCAAGGAAATAGTGCAAAAAGCCTAAGTCGGTCATTTCAAATTTCTTCTTAAGGCTGGTTTTCACATGGTTTAAAAGTTTTGGGTCACTACCAGTAAGAATAAGGTCATCAACATAAAGGAAAAGGATTATGAGATGGCTTCCTACTTTCTTGGTATAGACATTAGGATCAGAATGACATATAGAGAATCCAGTGGAAATAAGAAAGCTATCCATTTTGGCATACCAAGCTCGAGGAGCTTGCTTGAGACCATAAAGAGATTTCTTGAGGCAAAAAACAAGGCTAGAGTCATTCTGGACATAGCCAGGAGGTTGTTTCATGTAGATTTCTTCTTTCAAATTGCCATGCAAGAAGGCATATTTAACATCCATCCGATGGACCTCCCATTTATGTGAGGCGGAAAGGGAAAGAACAAGGCGGATGGAATTCGTTTTGGCTATAGGGGAAAAGGTTTAATTATAGTCAATTCCTTCAACTTGGGAATATCATTTGGAAACTAACCGAGCCTTGTGTCTTTCAACACTTCCATCTGAAGCATACTTAGTTCTCTACATGAAACAAGAGGAAGACTAGTCACCATCTGTTGATTACATAGTTGTTGCAATGAGTGATAGTTTAGATGACCAAATTGCTCATGCCAAATTTTTCTCAAGTCATCGCTATGAGCAAGAAAAACTGATGAAAAAGATGATGACCCAAAGTTTTCAAATTTGTACAACCTGGTAATATCATCAACAATTCCAGTTGCAAGAACATGCTTAAGATCTTTTATATCCTTGATTACAACTTGGTGAGGTGAAAACTCTACAGTTTTACCTTCACCTGAATGAGTGATTTGATATACTGATAGAAGGTTACAAGAAAGACTTGGAACACATAATACATTATTGAAATGACCATTTTCTACTGGAACTGTTCCAGATCCTTCAACACTAAGAGATCTATCATCACCAACAAATATTTTCTTGGTGTTACATTCATTTAGTGTGGAAAATATGGCTCTATCCTTAGCCATACGATAAGATGCTCCAGAATCAATAAGCCACTCATGAGAAGTAGAAGTAGAAGTAGAATTTGAATTGAAGGAGAAACCAGAAGCAAAAAGTGCATGCCCATGAGAAGAAGAAGAAGTAGTAGAATCAATACTAATGTTGTGCTTCTTCATCGCTACTTCTAAAGCTACCATCTTCTTGAAACATTTGGACTCATCATGACCATCTTTATCACAAAAGTTGCAATGTCGGTTAGTATTCTTATTTTTATATTTTTCTCCTTTGTCACCATTAGGAGCTGAAGCTATATGAGCGGGCTTGGGACAATTATGTTGTTTGTTGTTGTAGTGAGGATGTTGATTCTTGGGATACTTGGGTTTATGTTTCTGTTGGGCAACTAAGGCTTTGTTGGAGGTACTTGTAGTGTTGATCACTCCAAGTTGTACAAGCTTATATTCCTCTCTAATAAAAGAAGCACAAAAGGACTCAAGAGTGTGTTTTTCATAAGCTTTCCCTAGAGCCTCTCTCATGGCATAAAAGGTAGATACAAACACAAAATATGCACTACCTAGATTAGAAAGAATAATATAGATGCAACGCTCTTCCTCCATTTTTATCTTACATTCTTCACATAAAATTATGAGTGTTTTAAACTTAGATAAATAGTCTCCAAGGCAAGAAAAATCACTTGGACTCAAGGTCAGTATTTGATTTTCTAACTGTTGTGCTCAAATAATATTGAGTTTACCAAACACAGATTCAATCTTGTCCCAAGCTTCTTTGGGGTCATCAATTTCTTGAAGGTGGTACCTTAAATCAGGAGAGATGGACATTCCAATTAGTCCTTGTGATTCATCATTCCTATTATCCCACTTGGATTTCTTATCAGCATCAGTGGGTGTTTTTCTTTTCACAAGGTAATCCAGTATAAGCCTTTACTTCTTAATAAATCTTCCATATGAGATTTCCATTGGAAGTAGTTGTTGCTGGTAAGAAAGACATTACTTGTAGAATCCATATTAAATATGCATACAATATGGATTTAAAAACTGAAACTGATGATCTGGATGGAAAGAGCTCGAAAAATTATGCGTTTTTTAAAAAAACGGCACTGAAAATGGACTTCTAATGTGAGAGTTATGCTGTTTTAAAAAAAGGCATAAACGGTAACCAACTGACCACATGATTCTGTAAGTTGCTTTATGAAGTGACCCACTTTTATAAAGAGAAGTGGGGATCACTTTTACAATGAAGTTACTTTATAACAGAAAATATGCATGCAAAATAAATAACTCCAAAATAAAATATTAAAGCTACTTATAGTGATTCACTTTTATAATTGAAGTGAAATACACTTTACAATTTTAGCATGAACCTTTTCAAAAAAAAGTAACAAAAGAGAGACTTGAACTCAAGAACTCTTACTTAATAAGGCAACTTTTAACCAAATGATCTAGCAAAACATATTGTAATGTTTAGAAGGAGGATTGTTGTTGTTGTTGTTATTGTTGTTGAAGACGACCTTGAAGATGATTTTCCGACATCGCACAGGGCGTGGGGAAAAGAGAATACGAAGATCTAAAAGAGTAGCAACCCGGAAATAAATAAAACAAAACCGAAATAAAACCAAAATACTACTCTGCAAAAATTTTAAAAAAATGCGTATTCAAGCTTTATACCTTCGGATCTGATTGTAATGGCCGTATCTTGGGCAAACATAAACCTTTTCGAGTGAAACAAAAAGTGTTCCTGATTGAAACGAGCACTTTAGATGCAATGTAACAGTCCTCTCAGCCCAACAATGTACAAAAATGATAGAAAATGGAGATGAGTCAACTCGGCTTCACGATCTCGATCTACAACAGGAGCGGGTCTTCAAACAGGATCTGATACCATGTTCGACAACACATGTATTCTAAAAGAGGACGAGCACCTTCAGTAACCACTCACATAACCATATCAGAGATCAAAACACTGATGTTTTCACGTGGTAAAACCCCTACGGGGAAACATCCACGGCCCCAACCAATGCTGCCACTTAGAGCAGTTTATTAATGCAAAGAAAAATATTATAGAGAGATTTTACAAGAGAGTTTCTCACAATCGATCATCGGCAAATGACCCTCCATGCTCTTTAAATAGAGATCATGGACCAATCGGGTGTTAACCCGCAGATCAATGGCTGTTAAGATCAAGGAGAGTATGAACTGTCAGATCACTCTATGTCGGGAACATATCGTGACCATCGGATTTCCTAACTACAAATGCATACTAATGCATACTAAAGAAACACACTAGAAAACACACTTTTACCTAACGACACAATAGACCAAGTAGATATTAACTAACTCCTAAGTGTCTAAATATCCTAACAATTATTTCCTGTCAACTGAGCTTGGAATTTTTCATAGTTTAGAAGATTCCATTCATCAGATACAGAATCAGATATTGCTGAAGATCTTATTGGAAAATACTCTCTTTTAGTTTTAATATCATCATAATATTTTTTGAATGGAACTGTCAGGAGGTTCCTTCCTGGGATATAATTTTCTTCTCCTCTTGGAAACCTTTTTATGTTTCCTATACCTTCTCTAGGAAGTGACAACATGTAAATATCAACATTAGGGACTTCTGTTTTCAAAGATCTGTGGCCTTGCAGATTATTAATTTTTTATTAGCAAGCTGAGCATCAAGGTGTTTCCCTATATGTTTGTGTGAGTTTGACATATTGTATGAAGAATATGTAGAAATATGGTTACAGGTTTGTTTCATCTCAGATGCAGGAGGATTCAACTCTGGTATTTTTAAGGACAATTACCTATGGATTGTAGACAAAGGAACTAGTTTCTTTGTTAAGTCTTCTATATGGGAAATCATTTGTATTTTGAAGCTGTCATACTTATTTTCCCAGACAGTGTGATATTATATCATATTCCAGTCAAACGTAACAGGTTGAACTTTCTTGTATTTGTCCTTCTCCATTACGTTGTGCAAGTGCGAAGTTTTTTAGACAGTTTTCTGTAAAGGAGGAAGAGTTTCATTGCCAAAAAAAATAACCAGGAGAGACTTGAGTTGAATAATCTAAGAATTTACTGACATATCGAAGCCTGAAGGGAGAATATAATATTTTAAGAATTCATATATATATATATATATAAGGATCAGAAAGTGAAATAGAGTATTTAGGAAAAACAGTTGCAAAGGCGAGTCCATTAAAAAAAGGTGCAAAAAATCCATCAACTAAGGAATCAAAGAATTTATTTTGTCTGATGTCAACGACATAGACCAAGGAATATACATGAATATATGGTCTGACTAAAGGATTTAAGCCAAAATTGATTGCACCTGTATGAGTGTAAGAATATCCTTGTCTTTTTTCCTAGTCAAATAGATCTTTGTCTATTAAGGTAATGTTTACTGGATATTCATGACCAGAGAAAGGAATGTCAATAGAGTGGACTTTGATGATTGAATGAGACAGGTGGTTCAACCACTTTAATTTATAAACATCTTGTGGAGGGATAAGGGGAAGTTCCTAGTGTACTGAAGAATTAGGCTCATGAATGGAGATTAAACTTCTGTTGGAACTTGTACATGAAAGCATTAATGAAGCTTGTCATTTTTCTATAGATGTCATGGGAATACTTTCTACTAAAGTAGAAAATTTTTTGAAGTCGAATGTATCCATGGAAGGATCAATCTAAAATATAATCAACTTAGAGAAAATAACCAGGATAACAGGGAATGACCTACGGTCACAGATGCCAATCCTAGGCTTTATAGACCTAAACTTGTCCTCACATCCCACTGGATTTAAACTATTTTCTCACCATTTACTAGAAATAAAATTCATATAGATACATAGCCGAATGACAATAAACTCAATAGAACAACACAAAGATGTTGCATAAATGTTACAATATGCAAATATTTCATTAAATAAACAAGCTCTTACAAATTTGACAGAATCTTGAATACTGAAGTCCTTGGATTTGATACCAACAAGAAGGATTGAGCTCCAATATTCGTTACATATGGAAGGCTTCATAAATTATCCATAGAAGAATGAATTTTATTCCAGAATAGACAGACTATCCAATTACTTTTGATCTCCTACAAGCAAGATCGACCTCCAATCTTCGTTACATATGGACTACTTCAAAATTTATCTACACAAGAATGAATTTTATTCCAGAATAGACAGACTATCCAGTTACTTTGGATCTCCAAGATCATCGATAGATGAGAGGAGAGAGAATACATAAACTAAATCGATTTATAGACTTATGACACGGGGACTTAGACTCAAACTTGCAGAGCTTCGAATGCCAACTCTCAAATGATCAAATGAGAGCCTCATGAATTTTACTTATAACATCGCCAACCAATTAACCACGGATTACTAAGTGGCATATTTAGGTCAAAATAAGATTATTTTCATGAGGGGATATTTCTCTTGATTTGACCGGACTGAAAAAAGACAAAATATGACTAAGATTCGGGGCAAGTGGGGACAACCACTTGTTATCTCATCCCTTAGAGGTCTTTGGATATATGGAGACCTAAATCATACATGACAGATAAAGACAGAATACGACTAAGATTCGAGGAAAGTGGGGACAGCCACTTGTTATCTTATCCCTTAGTGGTCTTTCAACATATGGGGACCCGAATCAGACCTGGCAGATACAAAGTGGAGTGTTACGTCACTCATGGAAAAATATGGCATACAAAATAGATGACAAACACACAAAGTATAAAGTGGAGTGTATTTCCACCCATGAATCATCTCTTTAATATTTTATAAAATTTTGCATGTCAACAAAGTAAAGATACTATGTACAAATTAGGGTCCACAATGCTTCCACACTGATCCTCCATGTGGTTATTCAAATTATGAATTTCGTCTTTAGTCCATGAGATATTAGAGTCATAGGCATATGGATCCTAAGATTCAGGTACATCTGGTACTGGGAAGAGGAAATCATCAAGGAAATGACCCACAAAGGATTCAAGCATAAGTGCATGCTTATAATCTTTAAGATACTCCCCTTGATAGCTAGTTCGGACCTTAAGGGTTAGGGGTATCTCTTCTTGGGCTATGCCTAGGATTTTTCCATCCTTATATTTTAATGCATGCTCATATTGTAGAGGCTCTGGAGGATCAAGTTTGGATAAAGATGCAACAACAAATTTTAGCTTGAATTTGAACCAGAGTTCATATTGTGATGCAATCATTAGTTCATTCTGCAAATTAAAAATAAACTGAGGTAATTTTAATGACCATTCCTCCCTTGGCATAAATATTTCAAACAAAATTTTAGTCCATCCATTCCATGGTTTTCTTACTAAGTTTCTAGTATCTGCATGTTGGCACAGGGGCAGACCCAGGGTTCAACGCTCAAGAGCGCACAAACAAAACCCTAACTACCGGCCCTTCCAGCAACACCTGCAAAGCAGATGAAGTCTCACCCGAGGTAGAGGCAGGGGTGGTTGCAGGACTCAGATGTCTGCAACCTTAGCTAGGACACTGATATGTGATTATATCTTTTACAGGGCACTTAGCATAGATCCTTCATCAATATTTAACCTGTCTGGTACTTCGCAGATAGTATAGAGCATCACAGTGAATACTTATACTAAATATGATTCAACACTTAGCCACAGAAATATAGTTTAGATTCAACAGATCAAGCACTAAGCATCTTATATATTAGATCTAACGTTCATTCATATACCATCAACACAGAACATAACTAGATCTACTTAATCACATCAAGCACTTAGCCAAGAAAGAGATAAACACATTATATCGAATTACAAAGCACTATACACATAGTTACCATGGTTCACCCCCACCCTGGGGCTATGTCCACAAAGTCTTCTCTATATTATCTCGGTCAAGCAGTTACAACACATAACTTCAATGACCCTTACTTTGCACAGGACAGAAGATCTGTGCAGCTCGCTAGATCCTTCTTCCTTGCTCTCCAGCACAAGACTACAACAACTTGCACTTAGCTTTCCGATCTCATGCACAAAGCACTCTAAGATACATCCGATCACATCTAATTAGGAATTTTATTGGTTTGAGGTAGAGTTTGAAATGGAGCATTTTCTTTTTTACAAAAATAATCTCTGTGTGGTTGGAAGGGTAATTAATATCTGCTCCCTGAAAAGAACCTGAAGCATATGAGAATATAATTTCAACTGCATTAATTGTTTCAATTAAAACACCTTCCCATGTACTATTTGATGCATCTGTTTCTATGATATAGTTCTCTTCTCTAGTAGGTAGGGATAATGTTGGAAGAGTTTGGACCTTGTCTTTAATCCTCCTGATAGCTTTAGTCATTGCATCATTCCAACGTGGATGATTCTTTTTCAATCTATGTTGTAGAATCAATATATCATCTACCTGCCCTTTGTGGAATGGAGGAATATAGTTGAGGGTGCCTAAGAACCTCTGCAGTTGTATTTTGTCATGAAGAATGTCAGAAAATTTTGTAAAGTATTTCAAAATATGGTCTTGTGGAATTACCTGGCCTTTTTCTATCCTAAAACCGATAAATTCAATCTCAGTTTTCCCGATTTCTAGTTTGGTCTTGGATGAAACCAGACCATGCCTAAACACCAGATCATAAAACTACTACAAGTGTTTAAGGTGTTCTTGGAGATTCTTTGAACATACTAGGATATCATCAATATAAATAATTATCCATGGATACTCCCTGAATATGTATTCCATTCTCTTTTGGAATTTTCTAGGAGCGTTCTTTAAGCCAAAAGGAATTACTTTCCACTAATAATGACCATGGGGTACAACAAAAGCAGCTTTATTTCTATCCTCTAGGACTATACCTATTTGATAGAATCTTTATTTTAAATCAAATTTACTAAATACATTCTTTCCTTTTATTCATTGTAATAATGATATTTTATTTGGAAGAGGATACCTGATGTTTTGAAGAAATTTGTTTAGCAGTTTGAATTTGACTACCAACCTTGGATTTCCTTTTTTTGCTCAAAGTGCTTGTTGACATAAAAGCCTCTGCAAGCCCATGCACTCTTTTATGGCTCTATCAACCCCTTCTATAGGAGATCATTAATTTCTTGTTGGAAATTTTGGATCTCTATCGGAATCATCAAGGCTATTGATGCCTTTTGTGGAGTAATTTTGACCAAGGGATCATATGGAAGAGTCACAAAATATTTCTCCATGTTCTAGAAGGCATTAGGGGATTCTAAAGTGTAATCTATGACGAGTTTTTATGAAATTTATTTCAACATTTTTTCTCCATGTATCTATGCATAACAGATGATCCTTTCCATTTTGTTAAGTCTCTTGATGATTGGGCTTGTTCATAGACCTTTTGTTGTTCTTTTTCTCTACTTCTAGATCTTCCTTTAGTAAACAAAGGAATTTGTATATTTGTCCCATTTAAATAGAATTAAAACATATTGTGGACAGATAGGGGGAAGTTCCCAATGTTCTGAAGAATTAGGCTCATGAATGGAGATTAAAATTCTGTCGAAACTTGTTCTTGAAAGAATTGATGAAGCTCGTCATTTTTCTATAGATTTCATGGGAATACTATCTACTAAAGTAGACACTTCTGTGAATTCGACTGTATCCATGGAAGGACGCATATAAAATATAATCAACTTAGAGAAAATAACTAGGATAATAGGGAACGACCTATGGTCACAAATGCTAATCCTTGGCTTTACAGACCTAAAATTTACCTCACATCCCACTGGATTTAAACTATTTTCTCATCATTTAATAGTAATAACATTCATGCAGATAGATAGTTGAATGACAATAAACGCAATAGAACAACACAAAGATGTTTCATAAATGTTACAATATGCAAATATTTCATTAAGTAAACAATCTCTTACAAATTTGACAGAAGCTTGAAGACTGAAGTCCTTGGCTCTGATATCAACAAGAAAGACTTGGATTTACCTCTTTTGGAGAAATGGGTTTTGAATCTTCTTTTTTAGAAGAACTGGAAGAATATTTAAAAGAATCATTAGACCTTTCTATATTCTTCTCCCTATATTTCTTTTTCCTCCTTGGACACATTGTCAGCTACAATGTTTAGTTCCCTATATAAGTGCTAAAAGGAAATCCATTCAAACTTACTCATTTGATGCTTCAAATCCTCTAGTAAAGGAATCATGGTTACAATTTTTATGGTAACTCTTAAGCAATCCTAGTATATTGTCAATTTGGAGTCTCCAAAGACTTGTAGTTTCTTAACTCCTTTCTCTTGAGCAATAAAAAATAGTGTTCTTAAAGAGATTAGCTCAACTATGTTATTGGTTCCTTGCCTAAGAGTATATCATGTATGGATGTAGTAAGTCTAAGTAAGATGGAGGAAAACCCCTACTCCACACATTGGGGGGTGTCCTTGGCTAGCACCATTGAAGAATCCTCATGCAGTCCCCTGGTTGATATCTACCATTATTGAATTCCACACTTTTTTCACTTTCTTTCTATGGGGGAATATGTTTATCCTGAAATATGGAACAATTATGAGCCCACCAAATTGAGTTCACAAAAATGCACGACAAGGATTAAAGTTGATTCAAATTATGATCTGCTAAACAATTTTTTATATTTGTTTCAAGACTTTGTTGATCCTAACTAAAAGAAGAATTGGGATCCTTCAATACCAACGTAATCACCTGTATAGAGAAATCACATTTAGAGAAAAGATGAGAGGTCGATTCTTCCGCCTTCATACACAGAGTGAAACAGTTGGGACCGATCCATCCACGCCTCATCTCGATATCCCATGTGGAGTTTTTTGTTGAGTGCTATCCACATAATGATTTTTGTTTTCAAAGGACCGTGAAGTTTCCAAATATTTCCTCACCACCAATAAGGTATCGCCCAAGAAACTTGCTTCCACCACATCATTGTATCCAAGTTTGGCTATTAAATTACCAATCCCAACATTATTTGACCAACATAACTTGTCCTCCGCCATTTCCAAAAGATGAACATAGTTGTTGGAAAGGATTCCGGTGAATTGCATCCATTCTTCTACGAGAGCACCTGTCAACCCTATCTCCTCCCTATCTTTCCAACCTTTTCTTCCTATGAATTGAGGGGATTGATCTTGTGCATATACCAAATAGAAAATCCTAACATGATGGAGAGGATTGACCAACTTATTCGATAGTGAGTATTCATCACTTAATCCCATCCATGTGTTTGATCCAACATGCACTTTTTTACCATTCCCGATCCTCCACACGGTCGAGAGACCAACTAGTGGGAAGGAAGTGATGAGGTCCTTCCATACCATTGACCCAACTTTTGGCTTAAATGGTTGTTTGTACCACTCCTCAATTTCCATCCCTTATAGATATTTTGACTTTAAAACTCGTCCCCACAGGGAATCATTCAAGGAAAGTTGTTAGAAGATTCTACGTGTAAGAGGCAATGAGAATAAGAAGATGTTCTTAACTGCCCATCCTCCAATTTTTTTGGGAAAGGAAATACGACTCCATTTGACCAAAGAGGTTCCATTAGATGAATGTGCACTCGACCATACATAACAAAAGCTCAAATATCTAATTTTTGATAGAATTCCTTTAGGGACAGATGTTATGGAATTCCAGTAGATGGGTATACTCTCTAGAACGGATTTATCAACATTAACCTTCAATCACAAGAGAGTAAGCGATTTCCCAAAAAAAAAATGTTATTTTCTACTTTTTTTTTTGTAGCCAAGACCAGTCACATGTCTTATAGTTGTCCGGTTTCATATGAAATCTGAGGTATTTAAACCCTAAGTGTAGGTATTCCATGGGAAAGGGAAGAGTTTTGGATAAGACAAGTGAAGAGGTTTTCGATAGACGGTGGGGGATGATGGAAAATTTTTGTAGGTTTAGTTACTTTTCTATGGCTAGATAGAAATTATCTAGAATATATTTTAAGATAGAAAAATTGTTGGATGTACTTCGGACGAAGCATAATACATCATCCATGAAGATTATATGAGACAATGATTTTTCTTATGATACCTTTACCCCTATAATCCTTCTACTGTTCTTTGCTTCTGCTATCATTATACTCAACACCTCATCAATGAGTAGGAAAAGGAAGGGGGATAACGGGTAGCCTTGTCGCAATCCTCTTGACGCTTGGAAGAACATGGAAAGAGAGTCATTTATCAACACTGTGAAAGAGGTTGAAGAAACACATCCCATTATCCAATTCACCAAATACGGGAGATTCATTCCCATTTTTAAAAGAAACAACCTAAAAAAATGTCTAATTTACCATATTCTAGGCCTTAGAAAGGTCCACCTTCAGTACTTTTGTCAGTTTCTTTAACGTTTTGATCGAGTGTAAGGCCTCTTGGGCCAGTGAAACTACATCGTGTATTTGTATATCTTGTAGAAATATGAATTGCTCTTCTGAGATAATATCACTCAGAATGGAATTTAGACATATCATTATAATCTTGGTTATCACCTTGTAGATAACGTTGCAGCATGTTGTAGGCCTGAAGTCATCGAAAGACAATCCCTTCAGGTTTTTTGGAATTAGAGCAAGGAAAGTGAAGTTAAGTGCTCCAAGAAATTTTCCAGAGCATTTGGAATCCCTAACCACTTTCAAGAGGTAAAGTTTTATCATGTCATAAAATCCCACAAAGAATTCCATCGTAATCCCATCTTGGCCTAGGATTTTTCCTTTTTTCATTGAGGAGAGTGCACCTAACAATTGATCAACTTTCGTAACTTCTTCCTCCAAGGATTTTTTCATGTCTTCCATGATGATTGGACATTGAGAAATTCCAGAATCTCTTTGATTGGGAATCCAACCTTCTCCTTGTAAATATTTTGGAAACAACACACAAATTTCTTAGCTATGTCCTGAAAAGAGTGCACCACCTCCCCAGAGACTGATTGAATTTCCAGATAGAGTTTATATTTTTTATGTAGCTAGCATAATGGTGGAAATTTTTTATTTGTTTTTGTCGCCTTATTTTAGCCATGTATCTTGGCTCTTTTGCCTCCAGGTCATCTCTTCATTCAACAGATTAGCATGATGTCGGTCCTCCAACTTGCGAAGCCACGGGAAATATATTTCAACATGCTTTCCATTTGAGTATGCCATTCAAATTTATCCTATACTATCTTCAACTTCTATTAGATCAACCTTCATTCATTTTTTAAATATTTTACTCGATCCTTTCATTGCTTAATTTACACATGACGCATTCTCCGCAAATTGTTGCATAAAGTAAGAGGAAGACCGCACCGTAAGAGGAGTCCAATTTCATTTGATAATTTTGAGAAACTCCTCATCCTGTAACCATACAGAGTTGAACTTAAATTGGGTTGATGTTTTGGGTGGACTCGTCTCTAACTAAAGAATGATGGGGAGGTGATCTGAGAGTCCACCCATTGAAACCCATGACTTAAGAAGAAAGGGACTAGATATGAGATCCTATGACACCATGAATTGGTCAAGTTTTTTACCTATAGTCATTTCCCTCATTCTAAAATTCCTCCACGTGAGGACTAATTTGACTGGTTCCATGTCCACCGGATTCACTTCTCAGAAACGACGTAAAATAATCACTAAGATTATCATCTCTTTCCTTCACACCCCATATATCCCTTGAGAATAATGTAAGATTGAAAATCCCCCTATGATAGTTAAGGTTTTATCAACAACCTTTCAGTCCACCAAATGTTCCCATAAATCCTCACAGTTTATATACAAGCCATATAGGTTAACAATTATTGTACAAAGCCCAGACGTTTTGTCCTCCAGCTAAACAGAAATGTCTGAATTAAGGGGAGACACTGAGAGGGAATTGAATGAAGGGCTCTAACCTATAAGTAAGCCTCCAGATTGTCCATTTTCATCCAAAGTACTGAAAGACCATGACTTCAGCCATGTCTTAAAAAAGGACCTTGTTTTTAGACCATCAACCATCATTTCTTGGATTAGAATTACATCGAGACTAAGGCTCTGGGTGAACCATTTGAGGGAAATTTTTTCCACGTGCCCCCTACCCCTCTAGCATTGAAGGAGATATTTTTCATGGGGGAACCCTCTTATGGGATTTTCTTTCTCCAAGGGCCCTGACAATCGTTGACTGAGTATCTTTCTTAATATCTAGAGTGGATTTTTCCTAAGCTCTAAGGAGGTAAGAGTTGTGTCCAACTGGGTTATGGGTAGGGGCATCCAAATCTAGGCCTCCTATAGAGGAGGAACCATCCTTCTTTTATTTTTACCTGAGGGAGTACCCTTTTTCCATTTGGGTACCCTTATCATTTGAAGGAGATCAACCATCCAATGAGGAGGTGAAGGATTGAGTTTGATTGTCAATAT
>ML788171.1:530602-545715 GCA_009831015.1 Picea engelmannii | reverse complement strand
AACCCCACACTCATTCACCCCCCCTCTAAGTGTGGTAGGTGTGTCCAACAGTTAGCTCCCAAAATGAATCAGTCACTTGGTTTCATTTTGTAGGTGATAGCATGGTCATCTATAGGTTTCTCTATTTGTTTTTAATTTATTCTAGTGTCAAAACTTAGGTTTTAAATTCATGCCTTAGGAATAAGTTGATCCATAAAGGTTGTTTCTATAAAATTTCATGAAAATATTTTCAACAGATAACGCGTATTGCAAGGTTGATGTTAGTTGGTGAAAGCGGCGAGTTTCAACGGTTAAGGAGTACTTTCCCGCAGACAGTTAGCTGATGAAAGCACGAAACACGTGTTTTTCTTCCATGATTTCATAAATTAAAAAGATGACACGTTCGACACACGTCACATAATTATTATGAGGCATTGGTGGAAGCGAATGATGATGAGGATTATATTATGCATGTCTAAATCGGATATTATGGCGGATCATGTTCATGAATGCATGCTTCAACAATGATGGCGTTGGAGATGACGAATTCACATTCATCATCACAGGTAAGGGAGCAGTACTACTTAGCCGGTGACATCAAATCGGCACTTCATATTTTGAACACGCACCATTCACAGGCAACATGTTACGGTTCCATATTTGAATTGGCAACACCGAGAGTTTTCACCAGCACCAAACCTTGGCTCAATCAAGAAACTACCATGACATTGTTTGCAAATTGTTCGAGGTTCGAGTTACAGATGGCAAGGAAACAAAGTGTTTTATTACTGAGGAAAGAATTGGACAGCCTATCTTTCTTACAGTCACATCTAGATGTGAAAAAATGTTTCTTAGATGCAGGCTGCATGGGTTATGTTGAAAGGTTACAAAATGGTTGCCACCAAACAATAGCTGAAGCATTTTCTAAATCATATGATGGAAACAGAGCTAGTGTGGGTTCTATATAAATGATAGTCGATGAAGCCGCCATTGCCACAACAACCAGCTTAGCTAGATTAGGTTAGAGTTGGTTTAAGACAACAGTAACCAAGAATCTGAATTTCAGAGCATACCTTAGGGAAGAATTCAGAAATATCACCTGGAAGAAAAGCATGTCAGTTTCTCATCTGGAGGACGAATGGCAGGACATTTTCAAAGGCATTCAACTCTATATAACTTCAGAAGGCAGGTATGATAAGACGATACTATATCATTTCAAACTCTTAGATCATTTCACAGGGAAGACTCTCCTGAATTTACCTTTCTTCTTTCACAAAAGCCTAACCAAAGTATGTAAAAATATTAGGGTTGAACCTCTAAGAATGAAAAACACTCTTTGTCATTTTGGCTTGATCAAATTAATAATCCTAGAAGAACTAAGACAAAGAGGAAGGACTTGGCAACATTTTCTTTTTTGGGAAGGCTTTGAGACCCAAACTCAGCCCATGAATGAGCATAAGAAAGCTGGGAAAAAGCAATTAACTCCTCAGAGCAGCTCAAGGAGGAGGAGAGCTCTTCCAGGACCACTAGAGGATAGGATTTCCGGCATAAAGTCTCAAAGAGAAAAGAAAAAATTAGATTTTGAAACCAATTCAAAGCAGCCTACAGTAAAGAAGACAAATATTCTCAATCTACCATACACAGACTCATAAACAGAGCCAGAACAAGAAGATGAAAGTCCATCCATTAAAAGCCCTGAACACTCCATGGAAATTGCACAAGACTATGAGACTTTTACTCCCATTGATGAAGGTGAAACATCAAAGAGCAAAAAGTCAAAGAAATCACAAAAAATTAAGCAACTGAAAGAGGTGATTGCTCAACAGGAGGTTTTGGAAAGAGTAATCAAGGCAAGATACAAATCCTTGTCTGGCAATTTCACAGAGACAAATGCAACATTTGAGAAGTTGGATCGTGAGAGTATCAAAGACAAAAAGAGAAAGAAGAAAATCACCAAGGACTATAACAGTTTATGATGGTTAGAAAAACGCCTTAAAAGGAAAATTAAGAAATTGAAGCAGAAGCATAAGTCGCATCTAGATCTATAGGTACTAGCCCAGGTTGATGTGAATATGCAGGGAGATAAATCAAAGACGCGCTAATTTTTGGTAAAACAACAGTTTTGGAGGTGGAAAGTTCCTTTTTGGCCAAGATAGAACTTTCACCAGCGCAAAGGGTAAATTTACAACCAGTTAGCTAGTGAAAGGCAGAACTTTCACCAGCTAACCAGCAGATCATAAGGTGAATTAGATGGTGAAAGCACAAAAAGAAATTTTTGAAAGCTAATATGGAGCAAGGCAAATTTCAAGTATTTAAAAGGGGTTTGAGAGCATCAAAGGATTAACCACTTAAGCAAGAAACACTCAGAATCATAGATTCGTGGAGATTTTGAAGACCAAATGCTAAATTGGTCGACTAAAATTTCGATTATGGTTAATTAAAGGATTCCAACTACAGAAGACAGGTGCCTTTACCTTTCCACGACACAACAGAGTCCTAAAGTTGATGAATTACAGATGTTAAGATTGACATAGAAGACAGTTTGAGTTCTAGGAACTAGTCTTTGCTTATCAATTTCATTTAGTTAGTTTTATGTTCTATTTTTAGATACAGATCCAAGTTTTCGGGATCTTAAAAACTGATTGTAAAAGGCTATAAATGCCTATCTTTTCTAAGAGATAAGGGTTCAAACTGGGAATACATTTTGGCTACTGTATAGACTCTTATTGGATAATAGAATTACAGTCTCCTTTTTCTTTCAATATCAGAATTGCTCATGCATCTTGTTTATGTACTTTATTTCAGTTTATCTTAGCTTTTAAAGACTGTCATCTCTTTATTAATCTCATAAACTTGAAGTGAAGGATTTCTTACTACCTTGTATTAATCCCTACACCTAGTTGTATTTGGCAATCAAGATTAGTATTCTTCATCCCTTTTTGTTAAAAATATTTGGTCTGATTATTGTTTTCTAAAAGCACTGTTTCATTTGAATGTATGATGAGTTGTCTATTACATTAATCATTGAGTCATCCCATTGTTCCAAGCATACATACACATCATATTCTTAAGTTACCAAGCATTCTTAGCCTACAACCCTAAGGAGTTTCTTGGAGTGATAACAACCACCTTCTGGTTGTAGTCGGAGAACATAGGGGGTTGTAGCCAAAGAATTTGGGAGTTGGAGCTTCCCTTAGTTTGTAGCCTGAGAAACTAGGGGGTTGGAGCCTCCTTCTAGTTGTAGCTAGAAAACAAAGGAAGTTGGTGCTTATAATGAATGTAATTCTTCAAGACATATAAGAAAAAAAAATATGTGGTTTTCTCCCGCTTTGGGTTTCCACGTAAAACATTGGTGTACTGTGTATGTGTATGTGTATGATTGTTCATTTGTTCATTGCTTATTTACTATGCAGTTTTTGGATGATAATGCTACATTGATATAACACTTGGATTATATGGTTAAAAAGGATTAAATTGCTCTATTACTGATTCACCCCCCCTCTCAGTAATCCAACAGGTCACTTTGTGGGAAGATATATCTCCAATATTTCTTCATTGTGCTCCGTGGATAGCAGAGTTTTATTGTGGCAGCGTTTTCTCTACATGTGTGACTGAGTGTCTTAAAGGTTGCAATTGAATTTAAGCTTGCAAGGGTGAAACTAATTGAAGTGATTGGGATATCCATTTGTGTGGGTTTATTCTTCATATTGGGCCAAGTATTCCTTCTTGGGTTGAGTTTCTGACTATGGGATTTCATGTTTCCCTTAGCAAAGTCATGGGACTACATAGTAAATAGTTCTTTGTAGCTGGGGTACACTCTATGTGATAAAAGGGGCGAGTTTATTCATTTTAGTCAAAGACTGAGGTAACTAGATGTGGGTCTATGATAATGAGGTCGTTTTGTCCCCTTGGGAAAGGTCTTTCTACTTGTTGGAGTCGACTCATTCTTATTATATTGAGTTCTAGAAGATAGATGTGATTTAACTCTAAGAATGAACAAAACAAGTTGTTATAGGAGTGACATTTAAAGTCATATCTACAATTTGTATTATTGCTATAGCAAGAGGAAATTACCATCTAATAGATATCAGCAAGTCTATGAGTGATTGTTATTGTTATGTTCTCAAATAAGTTGATAATAAATAAACTTTCCTTGTTGGGTTTTTCCTTCTCGTTTTATATCAACATGTGTTGTGGGTAGTTTTTGTGTTTATGGTTATGTATATTGTTGCATTAAAGTAAGTTGGGTACATTAAAATTGAATATAAAATCCTTACATGTAATCTCCAATATTAAATTATACACACAACAGTCTATTGGAATCCAAACCATGAAAGAAAACACTTACATTATAATTATTTGCAGAAGTAAACATTAGCAAAATATTTGCATATTATTACAGTAGTGGAAAATATTGAGAAATCGATGTCTAGGAAATTACAGTGGTATCAAAGTAGTGTATACTCCCAGGATGAGGAGGTTTTGTGTTCACAAGGTGATGGAATGATAGGTATATCACCTACAGAAGTAGAAGAAAACTAGGGGTAGAGGACATATTTAACGAAGAAGGAGATATAAGGGAGAACCAACCATAGGCGGAACAAGAAGAAGTTGTGGGGGATAATAATGAGGACAGATATATAAAAATTCTAGAAGGCTTATCTACTGGGCATGATCAATTAGCACAATTACTGGCACATTTGATTTCCAGTAAACAGACAAACCAGAACCATGGGAGTAACAATGGTGCGGGGGGTTCCAATGTGAACAATGGGAACAATGGTGAGAGCAGTCATCCTAAGATTCTCACACCTAAAAACACTAGGATTCATGTTCAGGTGGGTGCTAGTACCAATAGTAGGACAATCCTTCGACCCCTTATGCCTTAGTTCTTAGAAAACCAACAAATGGGGAATCAAGAGAAATAAATTCCAGGTGAAACTTTTCAAGACTATTTGAGAGAGTATCAAGCTCAAGGAGATGAGTGTCATGAATCCATGTCACTATAGGACTTCTGCACAATAAAATACAGGAATATATCAAGGGATCACAATAGGGAGCAACAGAACAAGGATATCACAGGGAAGCTGGGAAATTTATACATTCCTTCCTTTGATGGATCTAGCAAGAACGCAGCCAAAGCATGGGTACAAAAGATAGATACATCAAAATTTGCATTTGCTTGAGGAAAACCAATCTCGAGAAGGGAGGACTATAATGTCCCTTTCCAAGTGAGTGTTCTAGATGAATTGACAAAATGGCCTAAGCAATTCCTATGGGCCATAGTCCGGGAATTAAAAAAGGGAATTAATTATTAATGTTAGTGGAGTGGGAATTAATTAAAAATTAAAGTTCCATTGAGTAAAGGGGAAAATGGCGCCTAAGTGACTACGAGGAATGTGAAAAGTCACTTAAATTGATTAAAAGTTAAAAAGGTACCAAAAGAGTCAATGAATGAATAAAAGGGGAAAAAGAGGGTGCCCTCTCTCATCCTAGCATTGGAATTTTTCTAATTTCTCATTGAGAGAGTTCATTGTGGCTTTGGAGATTTTGGTACGGAAACCCTAGAAGGAATTTTTAGGGATTGGCTTCAGTGGTGAGATCATCCACCCCATTTAGTCACTTTGTGGGGAGAGATATCTCCAATATTTCTTCTTTGTGTTATGTGGCTAACAGAGTTTTCTTGTGGCAATGTTTTCTCTACATGTTTAACTGAGTTGCTTAAAGGTTGCAATTGAATTTAAACTTGCAAGGGTCGAAATGCTTGAAGTGATTGAGATATCCATTCGTGGGGGTTTATTCTTCATCCTAGGCTAAGTATTCCTTATTTGGTCGACTTGTTGATTGTGGGAGGTAGATTTTCCCTTAGCAAAGTCATGGTGTTGCATAGTAAATAGTTCAGTGTAGTTGGGGTGCACTCTATGTGATAAAAGGGGCGAGTTTCTTCATTTTAGTAAAAAACTAAGGTAACCAGACATGGGTAAATTATAATTAGGTCATGTCCCCCCCTTGGGAAGGCTCATTCTACTTTCTGGAGTCAACTCATTCTTAGCGAATCAAGTTATAGAAGATAGAGGTGATTTAATTATGAAAATGAACAAGACAAGATGCTACAGGAGTGTCATTTAAAGGAAGATCTATGATTTCACTGCTGCAGCAAGAGGAAATTACCAACTGATAGATATCAACAAGTCTGTGAGTGGTTTTTATTGTTATTTTCTCAAATAAGTTGATAATAAATCAACTTTCCTCGTTGGGTTTTTCCTTCTCATTTTATATCAGCATGTGGTGTGGGTAGTTTCTGTGTTTATGGTTATGTATATTGTTGCATTAAAGTAAGTTGGGTACATTAAAATTGTATGTAAAGTCCTCACATTTCATCTCTAAGATTAAATCAGATACACAAAAGTCTATTGGAAGCCCAACAGTGAAATAAAACACTTACAACATAACTATTTGCATAAGTAAACATTAGAAAAATATTTTCATATTATTATAGCAGTGGAAAATATTGAGAAACCAATGTCTAGGAAATTACATTGGATGGTGTAGTGTTGTAGGTGTGGTGTCGTCGACAGGCCCAACCTCTTGAAGACCTATGTTAGGATTAGGTTATTTTGGCTTCTTCTATTGACAATGACATGTAGTGAAGTACCCTTAACCCACATATGCAAGTGGAAAAGGCACTCAGCTTCCTCCAGTTATTCTCATCCACTTGGCTAGACCTTAATGGTAGCAACAGTGGCACTGGGTTCTGCATCAATTATCTACTTCCCCTTGTCTGGATTTGATTCAGATTCAAAACCTACCTCTGACTCTGAGGCTTTTAGCTCAGCCACCAGCGACTACTTTGAGTGACATTCATCGATGTTATGTCAACGGATTTTATGGAATTCACACCACTTCCCAATATCTTTCTTCATCTTCTCATTACCCTTCATTGTTTGTGGCTTGGACTTGTTTTCATTAGGGGTTCCATCCTTTCTCTGGCCACCGATATCCATCTATATAAAAACCACAAAACATCTCTTTATAATTATTTGTAGGCACTAACCTATTGGAGACACCAATCCCCACTAGTACAAATCCTGGTAGGCACCAACCTACTCTTACAGATCTTCATAGAAACCAATCCCCGCCGTTAAGCACCAACATATAAAGAGAGATAAATACATTTGTTTGAGAGGCACCAACCTACTCTTATGGATACTAGTCGACACCAATATACTGGAGACACCAATCCCCATTGTTAAGCACCAACTTAGCAAGAGACACCAATCTCTTTGTGTGAGATACACCAACCCTTACCAAGTATTCTTACTACTTATTTCTTCACTAGGTATGTTTGTTGCTTCTGTATTCACCAATTCTACTCATTGCTTCTACCTTCACCGGGTTTACTCATTACTTCTTCCTTTACCAGGTCTAACCAAAATTTGAATTTCCAAATCATAACTTTCTCAAAGCTTGTTGTTTGGGGCCTCTTCCCAGGAATAAACTCATACAACATCCCATGCATCCAATTTTAAAAAAATAATTCTGAAATTTTTAACTGAGGTACTTATATATGTCTCCTCTATTCTCTAAAATTTTAAGTGTCTGAAGAGCCCCAGGAAAGAAGTTATAGTGAAAATTCCAAACTAACATGTTTGAAACCGATTTCAGGAGTATTTAGGAACCCTAACTTCCACATAGCGTATCAAATAAAGTACAATGAACCAACATCTAAAATTTTTACCTAAGGTACTTTTGTATTTCTCCTCTATTATCTAAAATTTAAATAGTCTGAAGAGTCCCATAAAAGAAGTTATTGTAAAAATTCCAAACTGGCATGTTTGAAAATGATTTTAGGAGAATTCAGGAACCCTAACTTTCACATATAATATCTCTGACATTATAGTGAAAAAACATTTGAAATGTTTACCTAAGGTACTTTTTTATGTCTCCTATTTTCTCTAAATTTTTCATAGTCTAAAGAGTCCCAAAAAAGACGTTATAGTGAAAATGCTAAACTGGCATATTTGAAACTGATTTCAAGAGCATTCAGGAACCCTAACTTCCACAAGGAATATCTTTGAACATATAATGAACCAACATCTTAAATATGTATCATGTGTACCTCATGATCTCTACTCATTCTCTTTAAAATTTCATGATCTGAAACATCCTAGAAAATAAGTTATAACGAAAGTGCCAAGCTCACTTGTTTGAAATTGAATTTAGGAGAATTCAAGAACCCTAAATTCCACATGGCATATCTCCAAAATTATAGTGAACCAACATATGAAATTTTGACCAAATTTACCTTGAGATATCGCCTCCATCTCCTCAAAACTTCATATTTTGAAAATTCCTAGTAAATAATTTATAACGAAAGTGTCAAGCTAACATGTCTAAAACTAATTTTAGGAGCATTCAGGAACCCTAACTTCCATAGGGAATATCTATGAAAGTGTAGCGAACAAAAATATGAAATTGTTTTCACATGTACCATGAGATATCTCCTTTATCTCCTAAAAATTTCATATTCTAAAACATCCTAGAAAATAAGTTATAGTGAAAGTTCCAATCTGGCCTATTTGAAATTGATTTCAAGAGCATTTAGGAACCCTAACTTCCACAGGGCATATCTTTGAAAGTATAGTGAACCAACATCTTAAATTTTGAATACATATACAAATATATCTCTCCTCCATCGCCTAAAAATCTCAAGTTCTGAAACGTCTAAGAAGATAAGTTATTGTGGACATTCCAAGATGACCTAAAACTAATTTTGCAACTCTTCCCTTTTGGAATGATATTCAATCTTTGTTCATCAACTTCTTCAAATGTTACTACATATTGCGCCCACACACTTTCTCTCATTAATTTATCTTTTTATACTTTTTCATGACCCTTCATGAAAGAACATGTCCATTAATTAAATAATTAACTCCCTTATTTATTTTACTTTTCCAAATATCATGGTGAAATGCCCAAACCCATGGGTTTTGAAACCACCATTTCACTTTTTACTTTTTCACATGCACCCATTTTTTAATATACTTGTAAACGTATATATAAATAAGTCTTGGAAATKTTGTTTGTATTGTAATGGCGTAATATGACAGTAATGAAAACATTAATCATTTGACATCAATGACAATAATTCCAACATTAGGCACATTTTTGTTAAATATTTCAAAAGTCAATTGAAAAGGAGTAGTAGATTTTTACCTCTTACCAATAAAAGAATCCTTAAGACCAAATTGCTTCTTAGAAACTTTATTCTTGTCATTTTTACTCTGGACAATTTTTCCRTTWATGTTGCTTCCTTCCACACTAGTATCTTTTCTTTTACCTGAAGATGATCGTTGGAGAGATTTAATGAAATTTTCTTGTATTTTTTGTAACTTCAAAATCTCAAATAGGGAAATGTTAGCTTTATTTTTCTTCAAATGTTCAACAAAATCATACTCCAAGTTATTCAAAATACAGTAATATGAAGGATTTGGTGTAGTGGGAGTAGATTTTTCATTAGTTGATGATTTCTTCCCAGTATCAAAAGTGGATGGAGAATATGAGGTTATAGGTAATATTTTTCTTCTGGTATTGTAATAATTTTGAGATAAATGAACTTATTTACTATCATCATCTTCACATTCTCAAAATAAGTTGTAAGAAACATCCCAAAATGAATTAACTTCTTGTCCAAAGGTTTCTTCTACATACCCAGCTTGATCTTCCTTTTTTGTTTCTTCTTCAATTTCTTCATCTTTCCCATATGAAGAGGCTTCACCACCACGTTGAGGAAAAGATATGAAATGATATTACTCAAGCATTTTCAGATTTTGCTTGGCTAAAGCAAAATGGACGGGAATGTCACCCTATGTTTATAGTCATCAAAATTAAAATCCTAACTCACAAGTATCGATTACAAGTGCTTAGGCTAGTCTTTTTATAAATAAAAGCTTGTTGGAAAACTCATTATTTGTATGATTTTCTAAATAAAACAGTTGTTGAAATAAATATAGAGACAGAAGTAAAGACACCAAGTCGATAATCAAGACAGATGGGACATAAAGCAATCCTTTGTTTCATTCCAATTCGTCAAAGAGACATTCTCTTTACAAAATTTCATGAAGAAGTTTTGGACCAAAGTCAAACTTAGACGTCCCCAATGAAACATGCAAAAGGAATTCTGACATAAAACCAAAAACCGAACTCTAAAATTTGGATAAGCTTTCCATAGATTGCTTCCCACTCGACTCTGAACAATAGCCTTTGTCAGTCATGAAAACTAATTCACAAACAAAAAATTATACATAGACTATCAAAGATAGATCAACACCTCTGAAAAACAAGTGTTTGAATGATGTAATCCATCCCTGAATCTTGTTGTCTACAATAAGACCCTGCTATCATAAAAAAAATTAGGCTTATGATCAATTAAGGAATGAATGAAAACTGAACTATCTCAACACAAACTCAAAGAGCAAACCTTAGTATGCTTTTCCTTCTATTCTCCCTTTGTTCCTCCCTCTCCTTTTGCCTTTAAGAAAATTAGAATTAGTTGAAGTAGTTGAACTACTTCCTTAGTTAAGTTAACTAATAACTCAACCAACTTTCATTTAGGGGGGAGGGGGGATAATAAGTCATAATAAAGGTTTTTTTAAATAAATAATAACTAGTAGGTGGGACCCCTTGTAACTCCCTTTAGCTTTTAACAATCATAACACAACTAGTTAATCAAACAAAACATCTCTCCTTGCGACTCCCATTATCACATTCATTTTTTACAATTTATCTCAATGATAATTGAAATTATTTTCAAAAATATATTACCCATATATCCAAATTAATGTGTTGTCCAAAAAAAAATCAGAAGTCAATTGTTCTCAACATTTAATAAATAAAACTTAAAATCTATATTTTCCAATCTGTGAGGCAATCTTTCCCTTGTTCTTTCTATCACCTTTTAATCTCTATGAATTTGCCTTAGGCTGTGTGGAGCCTTTAGGCTTAATTTCGTTGATCACATGAGAGAAATTGTCCCTCAAATGCATGCGGGAGGACAGATTTATCAGAATCATTTGAAAGTGAGGAAGGGGAGGTAGTGGCTTTCCCTTTGTCAGGGGCATGGTGGGCCTCGGTCTTCAACATTTTTCTTGAAAATATCATTCTTGTATGCATAATTGATTAGCAAATATTCCCTTTATCAACCATACATGACAACTCTTTTTTAAAATATGAAATAAATTTTGGCTCAGCAACATATCAGACTCATGCAATCCAATCCATACAAATTGTTTACCTGATGTAAATGAGAAGGGGGTGAAAAAAGGTTCTGGGATATGTGAGGGGTCTGTATTGAGAGAAAAATGTTAAAATGAGGGGGAAAAGAATCATGGTTACCTCTCGTAGACAAAAAAAATCAACTGTAACGTAAACCAAAGTACATGTCACTGTAATCCATCCAAGAAACTATGATTTCAAACTATTACCATACATAATTCCTCTTAACTGTAATTAAATTTTAGGGACATGGAGTGAAAAATGAATGTGGGAAGGTGAGGGGATTGTAATTAGCGAAAAGTTAAATAATGGTAGGGAGAGAGAGCAGATAATGTTCATAAAATTAATTAGGTAATCCATAAAACCATTCTATATCAAATGTAAAAGATCCAACACCAACCAAATAATCATTATGATCAATTAAACAACTACTGTGTATAGTTCAATCAATTTTGTGTATTAACTTGTTCATTGTCCGCAATTAAATCTTTAACACAATGTCATCAAAATCAAACAATATGCCTTCCAAACAACCTGTACAAGAGTTATGTTTCTTCACATTTGTCCCATTTAATATTTAAAACAATTTCTAAATGAACACACAGTCACTTGTTTCCACTCTATTCCATCAACACATCAACCACTATCCATGAATTATTTCATTCATCAAACACAGACACAAAAATAGTGCTTGATTCCATTCCTCAATCCCATTTAGCAATTAAGTTGTAATGAGACCATACTGTCATAGAATCCATGCCTATATCTGATACAATGCATGATATAATACACATTGGACAACCAAAACACAATCATCAATACATCAAATTGCAATAACCCTGACATGTCATTTAAACGCACAACAATCCACCCTTAAACTTATATGATGATGTAGGATACACATACCATTCAACAAAATGCATGAGCATTCTTTCGACTGTACATGTTTAATTACTCTAGATCTGAACATCAAACAATGTTGAGCTATCAATCCAATACGAGAAAACAACGACAGTATGCCTAATTGCATTTCTCAATTCAATCAAATTGCAACAAAACCATATTTTTATAAAACTCATGCCCATCTATGATGGTGCAATCAAACAATATCCATAACATATACAGTGGACATCCATGCCACAACTATCACAATTTCAATACTCTTGATTTGCAATTAAACACACATAGTAACAACAACCCTTATTTCAATCTATATCATGCTAAATAATTGCCATAATAAAATAATACAATGACTATAACCAATCACAAAACCCATTGTCAACGCTACTCCACCAATTTATAACAGTCGACCATGTGTCTGACCAAAACAACTGGTTCATTTATCAAAATTGGGCATAAAATAATCAAGGTGGGGCTCTGAGTAATCAACATAGGGATGTTGGAAATGACCACCAACAGCGGGTGAGAGACATTCAAGAAAACACGGTGGACATGCGGGTCATATCACCCATGGATTTTCAAGACAAGGAGAGATTTTAGTAGGCAGGAGATACTGTGAAAAGAGGAGCAGAGGTCCCTCATGACCAATAAATAACACCAAGAACATGTAGGGCATAACCCTCGTTATTTTCCCCAATCAACCAGGGTAATGCTGATATAAAAATAGAGTCATGAAATATCCATCAACCTCAAATCAATCCCCTTGTCCATAACCATAAACTAAATATGCAAACACCAAGAGTATAACGAGCCCATACCAGGTGAAACAATATACAGTGACACTGGGTGGTTTGAGATTAAACCCAACAACCCATAACAACAATGCGACCGGGTGAGGTGTCAAGAAATGTGTGAAGACAATTGGTCAAGTTTGGAACAAATGAACCCTCCAAAAAAAAAACTCATAAGGATAGCAGAGAGCCTCCATGGCTTCTTCCACTCAGAATAATTAATTAAATTGTGACTTCAACCATCGTTTTCCATTTGCAACGAAAACCACAGAACAACCATTCCAGAGAAACATCACACATTTACATAGTTTCCAGTCTCAAGAAAAGCATAGACCCATACATCACCAAGCCAATATCTATTTCATAACTAGAGTGGGTTCATGGATGGCGAAAAGACATACCTGTAACCAAGAAAACCTTAAAAACGTGAGCTTGGTTGAGCAGTTCTTCCTCTACTTGAAAATCGAAGCTTAACCACATTGAAACACGATTGAACAATAAACAATCTAGGGTGATGGCCAATGGAAGGGGTATGGAGTGGCGTGCAGTAAATGCATGTTGCCTCCATCCTCCATTCATTTAATTCCTTAGTACACGCTAGTCAACCCTCCATTAATCCACTTAATTGATATGTTCATCGAACTTAACATCCATCACTTGACAAATGTGTCACTCTATGGTATATTAACCATTGCCAACCACACCATAATGCATATAACTCAATAAATCATATATCCACTAACGTTGTTAGCTAGGACTAACAACAATCCCTTAATTTCAATGTATGTAGTGTAGCATAGTAGCATAGTAGTATAGTTTAATTTCTTGCGTAGATTTTTCTCTATATTTCTTTTATCCTTTTCCATGATTAACACATGTTTTGTGCAGGTGTAACATATAATAGATTATGGCACAATAAAAATAACAGTTCACATAAGACTTCATGACATGGATATAAGAGTTTAAAGTAAAGAAACTCACACATAACATGAATTTTCCATCACCCATTTGTTGCAAATAGAACCAACATTTGAACATCAATTATGCTCAAACCTGTAAGCAGTGTCGAACAGCAGCACAACATCAAATAAGAACCAAATCTGATCCTCCAATCTACAAGGGGGTCCCACCTACTAGTATTAAATATATATATCATTAGCTTATTATAATAGGCTTTAGCAATACTTTGCGGGAAAATAAAACCTCGTTGTGATTTTAATCGTCAAAAAACCAGCGACTCCACAAGGAAATTTGTTTTCAACATATTAGAACTCATAACTCATGGTTTTGCAGGCCAAGAAGATATAACAGGAATATTATGCAACAAGGGTAAGTGAGCGGATTTAATGGAAAGATGACCGGGAATTTGGGAATAAGTCATGAAAAGTGTTAAGTATGAGGGGTTTTACCACTGTGTGCATAATCGTTTAACTGGAATCATCTCTTAACTTCAAGGATAAATTTATGGGCTTGCTCTCTTAAATTCTCAAATGGATGAAGAAAAGGAAAGCAGAAGCAGGAGATAACCCCCAAAAAAAAATTAGACAGCAGTGGAAGCAGATAACAAATTCAAGTGTGCTTTTCAAGGGAAACATCGTAATAGTTGTGTAAGCTTGATTTCTATTGACCAACAATATCTTGCAGGAGTGACATTGTGGCAGAACTGATCCAACATCTTATTTTTTACCAAATCAACTAAAATATGGTAAGCAACAAAATCATGACAGAAATAAAATTGCAAAAATTAAAACAGAAGCAATAAAATGACAAAAATGTAAAAGCAGTAGGAAATATTTTAAAACATAAAGAAGAAGTCAAACTGCTATAAAGAAGAAAAGAAAAATAGTGTAAAACTGAAAGCAGAGCTAGACTACTAGTATTACAAAAAATCCAAACAGCGTTAGAACTTTTCCCATTGGTCCCACGTAATGTTTCAAGTGAAAACCATTAGTGTTGTAGGAAAGAAATTGCCCCTGTAAATCCTTTAGAATGTAAGAGTTAGTATCCAGGACAAAAGCAATTTTGAAAGGACCCAGAAATAACACTTGGAACTCTGAGGTAATTATCATCCCTTTAACATATACAATTTTAACATATACAATTAGATCATCAAGATAGATATGGATATTGATCAATTCATGAAGAGTTGTTTGTATAGGTCTTTTAAAA
>ML788171.1:517438-530502 GCA_009831015.1 Picea engelmannii | reverse complement strand
TGTCAAGTAAAGGCCTCATCTGTGACCTTGCAACCTGCTGCAGAATCATTTCCATATTAGGGGGAAGGAAGGGATTTTTCATAATAGCCTGATTAAATGTAAGAAAATTAATGCAGGTTATAATATGATCAGTGGCCTTCGAAACAAGTACCCAATTGGAAACCCATTCAGGGTACTTGACCAGAAAAATGATCCCAACCCTTAAGAAATTTTCCAACTCCCTTTGAATAGTTGCTTTAAATGTAGAGTTAATAGGTCTTTGTTTTTGCCTAACTGGTTTCATGCCTTCCTTGATGGGGATAACATGTTGTACAAGACCAGGATCAAAACCACGAAGATCCTCATAAGACCAAGCAAAAACATCTATAAATCCACCAAGTGGCTTGGCAAACTTTATTTCTTATTTATCAGAACATTGGGCACCTATTTTAACATTCTTCGGAGCCTCGGGTGCCCCAATGTCCAAGGAGATAGTTTCACCAAACTTCCTTTTTGACTCCTCTTCTTTTTGTTTCTCTTTATTGCCTACATCACTCGATTAAAAAGAACTCTTAAGAGGAGTCAATCCCTTAGGAATCTTGTCATCTTATATGGGTATAATTTCCTTGGGCTTAAGAGGTTCATTTTGAATGAAAGCACAAATGCTCTCATCATTAGGGAAAGCCTGCTAAGGTTCTATATTTTCAAGGATGTGTGGACGATATAGAGATTGAAAAGTACAATCAGGTCTATGAGGAAAAAATTGTCGATTAGGGGAGGCTGCAAAAACAGCTAATCGATCAGCCATTGAGTTTAACTCCCTCTTAACATGAGTGATGTTGAAAGATAAAAGGTCTGAGATAAGCGCCCAAATAGTTTGGGTATATCACTTCATCAACTTGTTTCTAGGAGAGTATATTTTACGTACAAGGTTCACAACAAGCTCGGAATCCCCAAAAACTAAAAGGTGAACACAGCCAAGATTATAGTCATTCTCAATGCCCAATAACAAAGATTCAAATTCGGTGACATTGTTTGTGCAAGCAAACTCAAACCTATAAGAAAAGTTGTGGATTTTTCCTACAGGAGAAATCAAGATAATGCCAACTTTGTTACCTTCATTAGAGCATGAACCATCAAAGTTCATGTGCCACATACCATCATCTAAATCAATTTGTTCCAAGGGAATTTTATCCTCCTTGGAAAATATGGAATACACCCCTAGGTCCTCTTCGATATATTTTACATTAGGATGTGGGACACTCTCTATGTAAGGTGAAATCCTTACCTCTCTAAGGACTATAATTTTTTTACCATTCCGAGGAATGGATAAGTGTGTCCCATCGAGTGAGAGGTATCCACCATTCAAATATTTCCAATATCTTCCCAAGATGATCGAGTAATTGCTTACTGGCATATCAATTACCTGAATACTAAGGTTTGTCTTTATTCCAGGGTGTGTGCACAAAACTAAGGTCACATATGTAATCTCACCTATGGTCGTTTGTTGTATACTATTATAGGATAGCATGCTTCTAGCATTTTCATTTGTACAGGACAATACTAGCTCTTCCATAATAATATTTGACATCACACTTGAGCCCGAACCGCCATCAATGAGGCAACAATGGGCAATCTTATCCATAATCTTTAAAGAAATATAAAAAGGGGATTTTTTTACAGGGTATCTAAAGTTATGTACACCTACTTTATTTGCAGAGGAATCCTCTTCGTTCACCTCTTTAGAGAGATTGGATACAATGGAAGCTTTTGCTTCCATGAATTGTTTTAGATGCATCTGTTGTTCAGGGATGGAAACCACGTCCACAAGGGTTGCATATGATTTGATGTTGGTCAACTGATTCAAGATATTGTACTTGGCAGAGGGGAGAGGAGAAGTTGTTCCTTGACTATCAGGAACCTGAACAGTAGTAGCGGGTGAGGATGAGCTCGGGCTAGAAGAATTGCGGGGAGGGTCAAATTTTCCTTTGGGAGTATAGGATTTGTTCCTAGTATTGATGATCATGACATCTTCTAGCTCTACAAAATCCAGGACAACGATGGTAGTTTCTGGTCTTTTATTGAATATCTTATCTCTGGCACTCTTCCTTACCTCACATGTGGCTTCCTCGTGGTGTTCTTCGCATAAATTACACCAACTTCGAGGCAAGATAGCTTTAGGCTAAAAATTATTTTCAATTGGGTTTCTAAAGGGAGGTGCAAAAGAGGATGAAGCTCCAGGGGTGAGAGGGGATACAGTCCCCTTTCACTCATACACTATCATATGATTGTTCATATATTGTACTAGTTGTAAGAGGGTGGACATGTCTATTTGTTTAACCGATTCTCCCTGAGGAAGACATGTTCTTTCAAGTTGTTCTTCATACTCTAAACAAGTATGCAGGGTGGAACCAAGATTGTCAATGGATTTTTCCTCAAGCCTGTGACTGTAGGGGGAAGGTAATGCATTGTAGTAATGCATGAAATTGTCTTGGTTATGAGCTTGAATGAGTTCATGGATTTGATTGTATAACTTAGTGAAACACAAGTTGAAGGAATTGATGGTCTCACCATCCTTATAGGTGATGTTATTGTATTCATGTAACTTCTCGATTGGGCTTTTGGATTACACGTAAGTGGATCTGAACAAATAGATTAAATTCTCCCAAGTAGATAGAATCTTAGGAGGAAGGTCAAAGAAATCAGTTGTAGCCTTTCCTTCCAAGGAATTAACGAATAAGTGCATGCAAGTATTGTTGTCATTGGTCCCTATGTTGTGACAATCATTAGAAATTGCCACCAGGTGTTTATTTGTAGTGACAGTGTTATTTCTTGAAAACCCGGGAAGATGTTCTTTGAATTTAGGAAGTGGACGAGTAGCAGGTGCTAGGTTAAGAGGAGAGAACACATGCCACGATGTGGTTGTGGCGTCTTCTTCAAACTGAAAAAGCCCATACTTTTTAATGACTTTGGTGGGATTTGTGGTAGATTGGAAAAGGATATGGTGGCTATATAAGCTACCAATCACTGACGAAGATGAAGACTGAGAAGAGGAAGCACTTCTAGTGAGCCACCACTATATGCCATCTTGTGGATGATAGGTGAAGAAAAGAAATACGAACTGGATGAATCAGACAAAGTTCTCCTTAAAGCACTTTGTTGGGTAGATAACACAACGTTTCTTCTTCCTATTTCAGCAATAGGATTTATTTCGGATCGTAAGCCTCTTCTTCTTCTAGAGACACGAGAGTCTAAGGACATGAAAGAAAGGCCAAAACTGAAGGAACAAGAAGGTTACTATTGATTTCTAGGTTGTCTACGTCAATCTTCCCAACATTCTTGGGCACTAATATCTCACTCAATTGTTGCCCGTGAATGATTAAGCTTGGCACAGGTATTAGCAGTGTCTAAAATGGTGTTAAATAGATTCAAATCAATGTTGGTCTGATCTTGAAGATCAGGATCAATATTGGGCTACCTTCTAACAGGCACAGTGATTAAGAAATAAAACCGTCAAAGAATCAATTTCAGAAAAAAATAGATGTATTGATGCTAATTAAGCATAAAAATTAACCAGAGAGATATTGAAGATCTCCCCAGTATGGTCACCAAATAAATGTCGAGGAAAAGATATGAAATGATCTTACTCAAGCATTTTCAGATTTTGCTTGGCCAAAGAAAAATAGATGGGAATGTCACCATGTGTTTATAGCCATCAAAATTAAAATCCTAACTCACAAGTATTGATTACAAGTGCTTAGGATAGTCTTTTTATAAATAAAATCTTGTTTGGAAACTCATTATTTATATGACTTTCTGAATATAACAGTTGTTTAAATAAATATAGAGACAGAAGTAAAGACACCAAGTCGATAATTAAGGAAGATGAGACATAAAGCAATCCTTTATTTCATTCCAATTCATTAAAGAGTCATTCTCTTTACAAAATTTCATGAAGAAGTTTTGGACCAAAGTCAAAATTAGATGTCCCCGATGAAACATGCAAAAGGACTTCTGATAGAAAACCAAAAACTAAACTCTAAAATTTGGATCATCTTGCCACGGATTGTTTCCCACTCGACTCTGCACAATAGCCCTTGTTAGTCATGAAAACTAATTCACAAACAGACAAGTCTACACGGACTATCAAAGATAGATCAACACCTCTGAAAAACAAGTGTCTGAATGATGTAATTCAGCCATGAATCTTGTTGTCTATAATAAGACCCTGCTATCATAAAAAAGAATTAGGCTTATGATCAATTAAGGAATGAATGAAAACTGAACTATCTCAACACAAACTCAAAGAGAAAACCTTAGTATGCTTCTCCTTCTATTCTCCCTTTGTTCATCCCTCTCCTTTTTCCTTTAAGCAAATTAGAAGTAGTTGAAGTAGTTGAACTACTTCCTTAGTTAAGTTAACTAATAACTCAACCAAATTTTAGTTAGGGGGGGAAATAATAAGTCATAATAAGGTTTTTTTAAATAAATAATAACTAGTAGGTGGGACCCCTTGTGAATCCCTTTAGCTTTTAACAATAATAACACAACTAGTTAATCAAACAAAATATCTATCCTTGTGAATCCCATTATCACAGTCATTTTTAACAATTTATCTCGATGATAATTGAAATTATTTCCAAAAATATATTACCCATATATCCAAAATAATGTGTTGTCCAAAAAAAATCAGAAGTCAGTTGTTCTCAACATTTAATAAATAAAACTTAAAATATATATTTTCCAGTCTGTGAGGCAATATTTCCCTTGTTGTTGCTATCACCTTTTAATCTCTCTAAATTTGTCTTAGGATGTGTGGAGCCTTTAGTCTTAATCTCGTTGATCACAGAGATAAATCGTCCCTCAAATGCATGCGGGAGGACACAGATTTATCAGAATCATTTGAAAGTGAGGAAGGGGCAGTAGTGGCTTTCCCTTTGTCAGGGGCATGGTGGGCTTCGGTTTTCAACCTGTTGCTTGAAAAGCTCATTCCTGTATGCATATTTGATTATAAAATATTCTCTTTATCAACCAGACATGACAACTCTTTTTTAAAATATGAAATAAATTTTGGCTCAGCAACATATCAGACTCATGCAATCCAATCCATACAAATTGTTTACCTGTTGTAAATGAGTAGGGGGTGAATTGTATTGAGAGAAAAATGTTAAAATGAGGGGGAAAAGAATCATGGTTACTTCTCACAGACAACAAACAATCAATTGTAATGTAAACCAAAGAACATGTCACTGTAATCCATCCAAGAAACTACGATTTCAAACTATTACCATACAGAATTCCTCTTAACTGTAATTAAATTTTAGGAACATGGAGTGAAAAATGAATGTGGGAAGGCAAGGGGATTGTAATTAGCGAAAAGTGAAATAATGTTAGGGAGAGAGAGCAGATATTCTTCATAAAATTAATTAAGTAATCCATAAAACCATTAGATATCAAACGTAAAAGATCCAACACCATCCAAATAATCATTGTGATCAATTAAACAACTATTGTGTATAATTCAATCAATTATGTGTATTAACTTGTTCACTGTCTGTAATTAAATCTTTAACACAATGTCATCAAACTCAACATTTGAACCAACATTTGAACATCGATTATGCTCAAACCTATAAGTAGTGTCAAACAACAACATAACATTGTTGGCCATTGACCAAGTTTTGAGGAACACTTGGTCATATTTGACCGTTTTTGGACTTCGACAGCCTGTCAAAGATGGAGCGTTAGGCAAAGAAGAGATCACGGGATCTCGGCCCACTTTTGGGGCCCTTTTATAGTTTTGGTTTAATGTAATGGGAAAGGGATGTTGGCCCATGGGTTTACCCATGTTTAGGCCTATTTTGTAAAGTATAAATAAGTAGTTAAGCAATGTAAGAGAGGGCGAGAAGATAAGCTAAGTGCTAGTAAAGGATTTGTGTATATTGTGTGATCGACTTGCAGAGCTAAGTGCAAGTGTTGTAAGTGTTGAGTGCATGGATTGTAAGAAGGATATGTGTTATATCTACTTGGGGAAGGAGGATCTGGCGAGGTGCACGCAGATCTCATGTTTTATGCGGAGTACAAGTGTGAGCTTTGTGTTGTAACCCAATTGACCAAAGATAATAAGGAAGAAGAAGACTTTGTGTATGTAGCCCCAGGGTGGGGGTGAACCATGGTAACTCTATGTTTTGTGCTAGGTTCTTCGACCTAATGTGTTGGTTTCTTTCTATGTGTTGTGCTTGATATGATTATGTTATGTGCTTTGCTATGATATACTTAGATAGATCCACTTTTCTTTGTGCTTCTTAGATGTGTGGGTATAGATCTGACATATATGAAAGTGTTGAGTGCTAGACCTATTTTGTTGTTGCTAAGTACTAAATTAACCTAGATCTAAGTGAATGTTGTGGTGCTCTGTGCCATCTGTAAAGTGCCATGAGGGTTAAATATTGATGAATGATCTATGATAAAGTGCTTGCTAAGAGTAAGAATCACATATTTGTGTCCCAGCTAAGGTTGCATACACCTGAGTCTTGCAACCACCCCTGCCTCTACCTCGGGTGAGACTTCATCTGCTTCGCAGGTGTTATCGAAAGGGCTGGTAGTTAGGGTTTTGTTGGTGCATTGTTGAAGTGTTGAACCCTAGGTCTGCCCCTGTACCAACAAATGGTTATGTTTCCGGAAAGTAAGAGATCTAAGGGAGGAAACTACCCGTAGCATAGTTGACAGGTTAAAAACCTTGGATTTGGAATGTAAGAAGATGAGCGCTAGAAGTGCCCAGACTTATGAGAACCTCACAGAGAACCCAGAATTGTAGACATTAGAGGCACATATCCAAGAAGCAAAGCAGCATGCAGATACACTACAGGAGCAGCTAAAGGCCTTTACCCTAGTTGAAAGAATGAAGTGATTTCCAGAACAACGCACCACCCAAAAACAGGTACACATGCTGCAAAGTAAAGTGATGGAAGTCTCTCAACGAATTCAACCACTCCAAGAGAAAGCATGCCAACTGTTCACTGAAGTTGAGATCCTGGTAGCCAATCTTGAACAGGTTGTCATCACCGCAGAAAAGCGCATGGAAGGACCAATAAACGATGCAGTGATCCAGGAGTTCACTGAGAAAGAGGTTTTCGCACTGCAACAAGTCGAAGTAGCTCGGGCCAAGCTCAAGACATTCGAAGTAGAGTTCATTAGACTAGAGTGACTCGAGATGAGTCACAGGTGAGTGTTGGGGGCTTGTTGGCCCTTGACCAAGTTTTGAGGAACACTTAGTCATATTTGACCGTTTTTGGACTTCGAAAGCCTATCAAAGATTGAGCACCAGGTGAAGCAGAGATCACGGGATCTCGGCCCACTTTTGGGGCCCTTTTAGGGTTTTGGGTTAATTTAACGGGAAAGGGATGTTGGACCATGGGTTTACCCATGTTTAGGCCTATTTTGTAAAGTATAAATAAGTAGCTAAGAAATGTAAGAGAGGGCGAGAAGATAAGATAAGTGATAGTAAAGGCTTTGTGTATATTGTGTGACCGACTTACAGAGATGAGTGCAAGTGTTGTAAGTGTTGAGTGCACAGATTGTAAGAAGGCTTTGTGCTAGATCTACTTGGGGAAGGAGGATATGGTGAGGTGCACGCAGATCTCCTGTCCTATGTGGAGTACACGTGTGAGCTATGTGTCGTAACCCGATTGACCAAAGCTAATAAGGAAGAAGAAGACTTTGTGGACATAGCCTCAGGGTGGGGGTGAACCACGGTAACTATGTGTGTTGTGATCGGTGCTTCGACCTAATGTGTTGGTTTCTTTCCATGTGTTGTGCTTGATATGATTATGTTATGTGCTTTTCTATGATATACTTAGATAGATCCACTTTGCTTTGTGCTTCTTATAAGTGTGGGTATAGATCTGACATATATGAAAGTGTTGAGTGCTAGACCTATTTTGTTGTTGCTAAGTACTAACTTAACCTAGATCTAAGTGAATGTTGCGGTGCTCTGTGAGATCTGTGGAGTGCCATTAGGGTTAAATACTGATGAATTATCTATGCTAAAGTGTTTTCTAAGAGTAAGAATCACATATTTGTGTCCCAAATAAGGTTGCAGACACCCGAGTCTTGCAACCACCCCTGCCTCTACCTTGGGTGAGACTTCATCTTCTTCGCAGGTGTTGCCGAAAGGGTCGGTAGTTAGGGTTTTTTCAGTGCATTGTTGAAGTGTTGAACCCTGGGTCTACCCCTGTGCCAACAAACATCAAATAAGAACCAAATATGATCCTCCAATCTACAAGGGGGTCCCACCTACTAGTATTATAGATATATCGTTAGCTTATCATAATAGGCTTTAGCAATACTTTTTGGGCAAATAAAACCTTGTTGCGATTTTAATCGTCAACACACCATAGGCCAAATATTTAAACATATTGATGAAGCCTTCCATATTAATAATCTCAGTAGGTGGCATAGTCTTATTGGTGGGAGTAATATTTTTCAAGGGAGTTTAAAAACAAATGGTGGATGTACCTTCTCATTTGTGAGTTTCCATAAAATCCTTTGCAAGCTCTCCATATCCATGGAATCTTGATCATTTTTCTTAGAAGTATTTTTGGTTGGGGGTAAATTATTTTTTTTAGATTTATCTTGGTCAATGTCTAGGCCAAGGCTACCTTTAAGACTAGGCATGTCTTTATCCACCTTGATTGCCTCTTTAAATGTGTCTTCAAGGTACATTTCTCATCTCTCTTAAAAAACATGGATATGGAGATTAGTAAAGTTGGGGTATAGAATTCAATGGATACATCCTCTACAAGTTTAGAAGTATCTAGAATCTTGTTTATCAATGACAAGAATCTTTGATTAAAATCTTTATTTTTTTTCTTTAGAATCCATTTTTATTATAGATAATTCTAAAACTGGTACTATTGGGGTTTTATCATCTCCAAATTTCTCTGTGAAAGTAGTTTCAAATGCATTCTAGTTGGTAATTGACCCTTGTTTGAGAGAAAAATACCAAGTAGAGGCATTTCTTTCAAAATTGTAAGGAAAAAGTCTACACACCACATCTTCATGTTCTACACTCATCTACCTGATAGTAAGCTTAAATTTTTTAATATGATCTTCAACAAAACATTTATTGTCAGGGTCAAATTTAGGTAGAAGCTTCTAAGGATGCTTGGGTAAAGAGTGATTGGCCCCTAGAATAGCAACAATGTCCTGAGTGAGCCAAGGTTGGTTATCATTTTGGTTTGCATTAGCGTTAGCCATATTTCCTATAGGAATTCCTAAATGGTCACCTGAAGGTTCTTCTTATGACAATTCTCCTTCAGAGGGGTTCTCTAGGGGTACATAGAGGAGAATTTGGGGGAAGTGGTGGTTCACCTCCATAAAGAGATAAAATTGTTAATTACAGGTTCTGGTGGTTGGGATACCACTGTCAATTGGAGAAATGATATTGATCATTGTTTAAAGTTTAGGTTGTATTCATCTCTTGGGTAGAAGGTATTCAACCGGTTTGATTCCAATATTTTTCTTTTTTTTCCCGAGTAAGGACACGAGCATGTTGAATAAATTGGCCAATTTTAGGAGGGCTTAGGATAACAAAACTTGATGTTGTGGGATTGGGTTGGTATGCACTCTCTTGACCCAAAAATTGAGCAAGTGTATGTAATGAAGTCGGTTGTGGGTTTTGGATCTGCTCAAGGAGAGGAGTATTGTATTCACTATGTTGAGAGGGGTTTCTTCACAGATTAGAATGGGTAGGGTTAAGGTTACAAAAATATTTTCTATCCATTCATTTTCATGGTCCTCTTTCTAGTGCCATTTCTATTGATAGGTCAAAATAGCTTGTCAATCAGTATAGGAAAATTCTTTATGGAGAGTCCCAATTAGACCCACTCTCATTTGGTATAGAAAGTTCTCACCAATATGTGGGCCTAGTTTCCCCTAAAAAATTTATTACAGAGGAGGAGAATGAATTGTCCTACAAAGAATTCTTTCTAATTCTAAATTTAACTAACTAAAACAAATTGTAAAATATCTATAAGTTAACTATTATTACAACTTATCCTAATCAAGAATTTTTCTAAAATATTAGACACAATATTAGATAGTTTTTTCGATTACAAAAATAGTTCATGTTAATAGGGATATGTTGAAATAATAATGAAACTTATGTAATTCATAAAGATTATAGAATACACATGTAACACTACCATTGTATCTATGAGTAACCACAAACGTACAAGTTCCTTAAAAAATAAACAAATAAAGAGTTCATATGTAATATTATCCAAGAAACTCATAAATCAATTGTACATGTAGAGAAGTCCCATACATAAATGAACACATTCATTGTCGACAAAATTTCCTTCTGTCCTTTATTCCACGAGATGATAGAATCATCAATGTTACAATGGGAAAAAATCATTTTCTCATACAATGGTCTTCCTTTTATAAAAGAAGGAATATATTTCAAATTTTGTAACTACTGATATTTGCAGATACATTGTTTCAACTTACTTCTCTTGTCCTATTATACAATTCGGATTTTTTTTACATATTCATTGATGATTATACAAATAATTACAAAAATTTTGAACAAGGCTCTTTAGTAGCCAAATTTTCTCTGTATGAAGTCCATAGTTCATGATACTGGAAAATTTATTCTAACTTGCTCAGTTGCATTCTCTTAATTTCACGTCTCCATCATATATATTTACATCCACTCAGTGTTCCAATTCCTAGTATCATGGTGGCCAGCTTTATTGGTTTTATAAGGTGGTTGTTTAGAATATATTTATTGAACTCATTTAGTTATTCAATGGTTTTTTTTATTTCCATCCATGCTATGTTCCACTTGTACTATATTGATCTTTCTAGGGACCTCTTAATTCAATTCGTCCATCACTATCGTTCCAAACTGCTCTATGAGGTCATCTGACGAATTCCATAATCTAAAGCAAGTTTTGGTTATATCCTCTATGTTTTCCTCAATATTTTTGCTTGAGGATTTCCACATGTCTACCATTACCTGAGTTTTAATTTTATCCCTCTTATCAAATCTGGGAAGATATAAAGGAGTATTTGTATACATGTCCTTCCATTATACAACTACATCAAAACATCTTGGAAATTTTTCCTCGTATCCCTTTGTTCTACCACTAGTTCTGACAACTTCATCAACTCATCATGATATTTTTATATTTCGTTAATACAAATTGGATCACTGTATTATTTTTCATCTATATCAATGCTTTATAGGTGAAAAAAATCATAGGAATCAACTCGTAGATCCATTTTAGTGGTTGGTCCCAATTTGGAAATTTGGGTCCAAAGAACCCTCTGAAATCTTCTAGAGACATTTTGAGGCATCAAATGACATTTTTTGTGTTCCAAACCTTAATATGCGGCCTCCATTTGTATTCTAAACATGGATATCATTCCAACGATGTAAGAAATACCTCAATCAAAGTTTGTATGTGAAAGTTATTTCTTCCACAAGTTGACCTACCGTATCAATCACCATGGTGTGAGTGGTTGCCACATCATCCCCCATTACTTAAACATGTGGGGCTATCCATGTAGTGTATTTTCTAGAAAAATCTATAAGCTCCAAACCTAATCACTAATTGACAGTTGAGGAAGTCAATACCCTAACCCTATATGGCTATCAAGCTATGTTAAATATCGGGTCGTTGAGACAAGAAGGGGTTCCATTCTTTTGCATTGTATCTTGTTCCATAGTTGAGAAAAAAATATGAGAGTGGTATTATATGATAATAACAAAGGAGGAGATATTATGTAGTAGCCATACAGGCCACAATGTCAAAGGAAAATCCACAGACTTCCTGATTCTTTGTACTTGCATTAGAAGAAAAGAGAGTACAGCAGCCTCACCTTCTATCTAGGTTTTCTCCCATATTGGGTTTCCAAGGTCATGTCTTGTGTTTATTTTTGGATGGTGTGTGTATTATTTATGTTCTCTATTTCTCTCATTTCATCCATTCCATACATTTTTAAGCATAAAACCAGTAATTAAATAAGCCAAGACGTAAAGAAAATTAACCTTCACAGTAAATATTTCAGTGTTTAATTAGATTTGTTGTGAGGAATTGTTCAATGGAATATCCATAACAGTTTACAGATCATATTGGTATCAGAGTAGGTTTTCTTGGGTCATTTGTGGAAATTTTCAAGGATCTAGGAATCATTTAAAGAAGAGAGTCACAAAACCCTATCCATGGTCAACGAGTTTGTTCATAACAACCCTCAAGATCCAGTAGAGGAGATATTTGTGATCCTAGAAGAGAAAGTCATTGACATGTCTCACAATATGTCCCTCCTCATGGTGTCTCTAGCAATAAAACTCGGACCATTTTGAGAATTTTGAGGCTTGAGATCAGATGTCGAATCGGATGGAAAATTGGGAGATAACGAAGACCCATAAAAGAATTTTCGAAAAGAACCTAAGAAAGAGAAACCAAGTTCCAATGTCATAAACCTTTCACAGTCCCTATTAAATATGGAAGCGAAAGTGGACATAAAGGCATACCAAGGTGATATCAACTCATTGAAACTGAATCATCGGTTGTAGAAACTAGAAGTTTATTTTAGTGCTCACCATATAGATGAAGAATAAAATATATCATTTTCCATAATGAAGTTAGAGGGTCATGATTTAACCTAGTGGGAAAACCATACAGAAACACTTAGGTTGGAGGGTGATCCTCTAGTAACTGTTAGAAAAACAGGACCGTGGAGAAATAAAATAAAACAAATATGGAAATAAAACAAAGAAGATACACAATACAATAGAGACACAGATTTACGTGGTTCACCCAGTGTGGGCTACGTCCACCAAAGAAATTTTCAGGTCCTTCCTTTATTATTATCCAGCAACTTAAGGGATACAACCCACAGCAAAACCCTCTGTAACTTCCTCTTCTTTCTCTCACAGTCTCCTATCTCATAATACAATATTCGCAATCCACCATAGTCGCAATACATTTCTCTCATAAAAGAGGGTTGCCTTCTAGGGAAAAAAACCCTAACATAATCTCTACCGTTATATCTATGAACTTATAATGAACAAT
>ML788171.1:468846-484497 GCA_009831015.1 Picea engelmannii | reverse complement strand
GAAAAAGAGATAAATTCATATAATAAGCCTCTTCGAGGGGGCAACCTCCTTATGCCCACATAAATGTTCAATTACAAGATGATTCCAAATGAAAATGTCTCCTTGGTATATATAGGAGACTAGGAGGTATAATTACAACTAATTGACTAAAGCCGACATAAATAAAATAACATTACTAATGTAATATGCCCCAATTAAGGGGTAATGAGACATTATGTGCAGAGGATGTGTAACGTGCAATTCTATGTGGATTTTGCGTAGCAGACAGACATGTTTATCATAGCGAGTGGAAAAATTGACTTTGTTGTATACAAGAGACCTGCTCAAAAGCAGAGGATTCTTTTGTAATGAAAATGGGGGGGAGAGACATGCATATTCCAAGAAAAGAACGGTTTGAAGTATGATTAGACCGTTTTTAGGATGATATGACAGTTTATGTAGCGCCCAGGAACTTGCGCAGCGATTTTTTGCAGCGTGCGTACCTTTTCTGTAGACCAAGTACAAAACCACTTTGAAAGGTATCAAATATGCCATAATAACCTTTGATGACTCTTTTCTTTCATAATGTGTCATAATGTGCCATGAAATCCACAAAAAACCATTCCACCTAGACTTATGACTTTACTGATCTTTTTGACATGCCTCTTATATTTTATTTGATCAATGACCCAAGGACCTTGAAACATGATCCGAAAATTATCTTTAAAAGACTTTGTTAAGTTTATGCATCAATTATTTTTACCATTTAGGATTTAATAAGAAAGAAAAGAAGCTTAATGAAAGAAGTTGTGGCCATATAAGAAGTAAAAACAGCAAAACCATAACACCAAGATTGATAACGGAGTTTGGCACAAGTTTGCCTACGTCTTCGGGCCTTTGTCTCGATGGGGAAGGATTCTTATTAATCTTCAATGCTTTAAGAATACAAAAGAAAGGATTACATAATAGCCCATGAAACCACCTTTCAGATCAGTAACTTCTAGACAAAAATAGAGATCACCATTGGTTGGAATAGGCAATTCTGGGACTTTTGAGTATGAACTCGGCTATGCTTGGCTCGACATCTTGGTCTTTGGAGGCACTTTTCAGTTCAGATACTCAAATGAAAAAAACAAAAGCCATATTCGGACTCCTCTCGAAATTCTGCAACTTTTGAGTATAAAGTCGACCTACTTCTGAACAAGCCCTCAGGACCTCCCCTCGGCACGAATCTCAATTTTACACCCTGTCAGATCCATATAGTCTCAAATTACATGCCAAAAAACTCTTTTCTCTCAATTTTTGTGCTCATCTAAATAATCTATACTTCGCCAAATTTAGTGACATTTAGCCAAACTTAGTGACACTTACCTAAACTTAGTGGGATTTTGTCAGATTTGGAGGATTTCCGCCAGATTTGGTGGTAACCACCAGATTTATCCTTCTAGAAGGTGCCATGTGGCTCCTCCTCATTGGTCCATGTGTCACCTCACCATTGGCCTAAGCCATGTCAGCCTACCTAGTTAGTTTTCATGTCAGCGTCGGTACTGCCACGTCATCCTACCTAGTTCATTGCCACGTCAATGTCTATACTGCCACATCAACATTTTGTACAGTTCCACATCATCATTTGTATAGTTCCACGTCATCATTCGTACAATTCCACGTCATCGTCCGTACAATGTGATGTCATCATGCATACAGTGCCACATTAGCATATGTACAATGCCACATTAGCATCAATAATGCCACGTGTAACCCTACCACATTAGGATCCATACTGCCATGTGTCACCCTACCACATCAGCATCTATACTACCACGTGTCACTTTTGTACCGTGCCAACTCAACACAAAAATGCCAAAAATGACTGAGACGTGTCAGCTCCTGCTGTTGCCATGTCACCCTGATAACGTCATCATGATGTCATGTTGATGTCATCATGATGTACTATTGATGTCATATTCCATTCCAATTGTATGGCCTTTGACCAATTGAATTTCACCTTTGACTTTTTTTTGTTTGGGAAAAAGTTTAGAACGCGATAACTTTCTCATATGGTGTCCATTTTCAAATATATATATATATATGGTTGGAATCATCATGACGAGCCCTACGCAATGGCGCTAGTTTTGTCTAATTCTGAGAACTTTGAAATTTTGGCCTTCCTAGATCCATTTTGGATCAATCCTCCCCACTAAGACCTTTTGTTCCTCCAAAAGAATATTAACCTGACATCAAGTGCAGGATAGGCCTCCCCAATTGTCCTTTGTCTTTAAACTCTATCATGTGCACCTGTCACATCATAATCAATTGCATAATAACCATGACAACTGAAATCATATTGTTAACCATTTGAACTCATTCACATCTTACTGAATCCACTACCATCCATGTAGAAAACATTAGCAGTGATAATATCATAAATATGACTGAAATTGAACCAATGTGTTTGATGGGCTTGCACGGCATTAACTTATCTTGAAGCAAAGTATGATTGAAGTCCCATCCTACAACCATCTCATGTTTATTCTTAAGATCAATTGTTTTACTTGGCACAATTATAGGTGTATTGCTTGCATAAGTTGCCTTCTTTAATTGTTCCATTGTTAGAAGAAATTGATTTTCTTTAATATGATGAGCATGCACAACATATTCATTGTCTTTCTTAAATAAGTGATATTGATTATGTTCCATGTAGAATATTTCTTTGTGATCATATAAATAAGGGCTTCCTAAGAACATTCCACATGTTTCTAGTGACACCACATCACATTTTACTTCATCCACATACTTAGATGCAATTGCAAACTTTATGATACATTGCTTTGTTATGGGCAATTTGTGATCTTTGCTTATCCAATTTAGTGAATAGGGTTTGTGATGCATCTTAATGTTTAATCTCAATTTCTTAACCACTTCTTATGAAATTAAGTTAGATTGAGATCCATTATCTATCAATGTATCGATCTTAGTATGTTTCATTATTACCCTTATATGAAACAATTTACTTCTTCAATCAAAATCATCACCAATTTTACTTGTCAAACCAACTATTGTAATCTTAGACTCATCACCTGAATCTAACCCCAAGTTTGTTGGCCATGTTGTTATTGCAAATTTTTGCCTCCCTTTCCTCTCTTTGAACCACCTTGGTCTCTTCTCTAGGTGCAATTGCTAGCAATGCTCATCATCATGCCCTTCTTTCTTGCAATGCTTGCAAGAGAGCTTCTCTTCCTTTACTATCGTTGAATTTGCTTTCTTCCCATTCCCTTTGCCTTTGCCTTCCTTCTATGAAAATGATTCCCCTGATACACTAACTCCATTTTTCCCTGCTTCAATATACGTTGCTTGAACAGAAACCTCATCAAGATTATTAGGTCCAAACATAAATATGGTATTACGAATATAAGTAGACAAACCTCCTATATATTTCAAAAGAGTTTCTTGTGTAGTCAATGGAACATATAACATCAAAGCCATCTTATGAAATTAATATATATATGCATGCACCGATTGTCCTTTTCTTAACTTAAGACTTTTTCATTCAATCAAATCCTTTTCCTTATATCCCAATGGATATAGACATTTTCTAAGTGCAGAAATAAAACCATGCCATGATGGAAAAATCTTACCAACTTGTTGAGTTCCATGTTGCATTTTACTTTGCCACGAGATGAGAGTTGTGCCTTCAAGACAAAGCGATGAAAATCTAATTTTGGTTACCTCATATTTGATTTGTTGCACATTATAATATACCTTCATCTATCTAACCCAATTATCAAGTTTCTCGGCATTAACTTCTCCATCATACATAGGAAAAACAAATTTTACATCAAGTTTAAGTAATGGCATATCATGCTTATGTTTATGAGAATGTTTTCTTGCAGTAGAATTTGAACTTGTACTTGAAGAAGAAGAAGATGATGAATATAAAGGAGGTTAAGGAGGATATTTTGGAGGGTCCTCTCCTTCTTCACTTTTGGCTTGCTTTGAAGATTCCCCTTGAACTGGTCTCTTTTGTTCCAAGTAATCACCATACAACACTTTTACCATCTCCGACATGGCAAAGAAAGTTCTTTGAAACTCTCTTTTGTTTTGAGAAATTCCTTCTTCTAATGCCATCTTCTCACTTTGAGATGTCCTCTTTCTTGATCCAATCTTAGGATCTCCTTATACAAGCTCTCATTTACCATGACCTAGCTTTTCCCTGGTAATCATGCAAACTCAAACAACCAACTGTCAACCTACTCTAATACCACTTGATCCAAAAATGATCTTTAAACGACTTTGGTTAAGTTTATGCATGAATTTTTTCACCATTTAGGATTTAATAAGAAAGAGAAGAAGTTTCATGAAAGAAGTTGCATCCATATAAGAAGCAAAAACAACAAAAACATAACACCAAGATTGATAACAGAGTTCGGCACAAGTTTGCCTACGTCTCCAGGCCTTTGTCTCAGTGGGGAAGGCTTATTATTAATCTTCAATGCTTTAAGAATACAAAATAAAGGCTTACACAACAACTCCTGAAACCACCTTTCAGATATGCAACTTCTGGACAGAAACAGACATCACCATTGGCTGGAACAAGTAATTTTGAGACTTTTGAGTATGAACTCGGCTATGCTTCGCTCGACATCTTGGGCTCTGGAGGAACTTTTTGGTTCGGCTACTTGGATGAAAAAAAATAATCCATATTCGGAATCCTCTCAAAATTATGCAACTTTTGAGTATAAATTCGACCTACTTCTGAGCAGGCCCTCGGGACCTCCCCTCGACACGAATCCCAATGATGCACCCTGTCATATTTGTACAATCCGTGCAATCTTGAACTGCATGCCAAAAAACTATATTTTCTCGATTTTCATGCTCGGCTAAATAAGCCAGACTCTACCAAATTTAGCGACAGTTAGCCAAACTTAGTGACAGATAGCTAAACTTAGCGAGATTTCACCAGATTTGGAGGTTTCCCGCAAAATTTGATGGTAACTACCAAATTTGGTGGAAACCACCAGATTTGGCCTTGCAGAAGGTGTCATGTGGTGCCTCATAATTAGGCCATGTATCACCTCGCCATTGGCCCAAGCCATGTCATCATGCCACATCAGCCTGCCCAGTCATCTACCACGTTAGCATCTGTACTGCCCCATCATCCTGCCCTATCAGCTACCACGTCAGGGTCTGTACCACCACGTTAGCATTTTTTATGGTGTCACATCATCATTCATACAGTGCCACATCATCATTTGTACCGTTCCACATCATCGTATGTACAATTCCACATCATCATTCGTACAGTGCCATGTCAACATATGTACAGTGCCACATCAACATTTGTAGTGCCACATGTCAACCTRCCACATCAACATCCATACTTCCATGTGTCACTTTCACACAGTGCCATGTGTTATCACTCTGTAATTTCTAGAGGTTGTAGAATAAAGGACAGAGGTAACCACAAAACAAATTTGGAAGCTGGGATCTAGCCCTGCTAGCTTCARAGGGATCTCTCTGTAAGATTTAGATTTGTTTAGATTAAAATGTTAGGCTAGTTATGATAGTTCAAGATTTGTTTGTTTGTTTTGAATTGTTTGTTTTGAATTGTTTGGTTGATTGAATGCTTAAATTACCATTGGGCTATGGGGTTTGTTTCTTAAAAGAGGGATCAGTTTCAGCTTTTTATTAGGTCTCTTCATAGGGAAAGGTAGTTAAATTGTTTGGATTTGGTAAATTTGGATGAAGTGATTAGGAAGAAGTGAAAGGAATTCCATAAGTAAAAGAGCAATCAAGAATTCATTTTACCTAATTTCAGTTGAAAACATAGAAATTATTCAAATCCAGAAATAGAGTATATTAAAATAAGTTATGTTCATCAACCTTCTTTTGAATAATTAGGATTAGAAACACATAAAAATGATAACAGAGAAAGGAAAACATAAACGATGATAGATTCACTTCACCAACAATTTGACACAAGAATCCTGTGAAAGAGCCATTTTTTTATTATTGATCAATCCGCTTGAATCTTACAAAATAACTTTCTTGGATGCAAAAATCAACCTTGAATACTTTGAAATGAGAAGTATTTGTACATTTATTTACAAAATATCATGTCATAATTGATCATGATATATTTTAGGAATATCAAAACTAACTATATCTCTAGTTACAAAAATGTAGGATTGTTTCAGATCTGTTTGGATTTCTAGCGTTGATTTGATGGAAACGGTTGATTATATGTCCCTTTGAATTCTGCTTAGATGTTGGTCCCTGCTGCTAAAAAGTAGAACCCATCTTTACTCAAGTAACTCACAGAATTTGTCCCACCTTTTTTTACTTGGGATTGACATTTTGAGTAATTTTCTATAAATTTCATCCACCTTTGTGTATTTAGAAAAAGCGGGTTTGGTGATGAAAATGTGTTTGATCTCATGTTGAATGTTCAAATCAAAATGCAGTGTTTCCAGGAATGCTTTCCCAGTGATGCTTCCTTGTATTCCTGCAAATTTTGAATTATCTTTTGCCACTATCTTTAATTTATGGTTATAGTCAAGCAAGGTGATTAGCTTGTCATTTAACACTAATAAACCAGGTAGTCCTTTCTGGTTTAGCACCTCAAAATTGTTGAAGAACCTCTGCACACCTATGTCCATAACCTGGCATTTTTCTTGCAATTGCAACAAGAGGCCTTTCTTAGTTAGAACCTTTTTTACTTCCAGGATAGTTTCAGTATGTGGGTCACAGGAGGTACACACATGATTTGGGAGAAGCCCAATGGATAGGCACTTGGTCTACGGGATATTTTTCACCTCACAGGGAGGACACCATCCCCAGTTGGAGCCAATGTTAGCAATGTTAGCATATGTACTTTTCATCAAATGTTTCTATAATTTGACTAAGATTTGGCCATTGCGCTTCGAGGGGATATATTTTCTTTCCCAAAAATATTGGGTCGAGGCCCAATTTCCAATTATTGGAACCAACTGTTTAGCCATTGCGCTTCGAGGGGATATATTTTCTTTCCCAAAAATATTGGGTCGAGGCCCAATTTCCAATTATTGGAACCAACTCCACGAGCCAGGCACCTACACCAACACACAACATAAGTTAGCGTCGAACCACAAGCCACAACACAATGTACAAATCAAAGCCAAGTCACATGGAGAAGGAGCCCACCGAGGGAATTCATAGTGCTCTACGTGTCGAATTGCATTGCAACTATTGCCGCATATAAACACCTCATAGTTTTTCCTCGGCTCCAATGTGGAATATGTCCCACTAAATAAATAAAAGAGCACCAAGTTGAGAGTTTACCACAATCCAACAATAATCTCCATTGTTCGTTAATCAAGTATGATTTTAAGTGTCAAGCCAATGGATTTAGGATGATACCATCGCATATGTGTCAGGAGGAGTGCCAGTTCAAAGAATATCGGATCATGATATGGATTGGTATAGGTTTCAAGGAATGGAAATGGAATATACGTCGAAGCATCCTACCAGAAGAAAAATCTTTGGAGTCATTGTTTCTTATGGACGAGTTCTACACCTTTTCTCACCAAAAGCCCTCATCTTCTTCTCAGTTGAAAGGCATGGGCTTGGTCCTGCAAAGTCAATATTGTGTTGTAAGCTCAAAAAAATTCTACAAAATTCCGCAAGGAGTTATTGCGGGGAAAATCCTTGGAAAAGTTTTATTATGCCCCTCATTTTCAGCAGTTGATTAAGTTCCAGCAGTCAAAGTTATTTGACAGTGAGTTGGTGGAGTTGGGTTGTGAAGATGATGATTATGTTGTGAAGACAAAATCCCTTGAGTGTTTGGTCACTGCCAACTGTTGACAATGATACAGATATGCAAGAGGGTGGACTGATCGAAAGTCTTGACAGGTTGATCTTACTTCGTAGGGAAGAAAGAGCCCAAAATTGTAATCAAAGAACTTGTGCAGTGAATAGGGAAAGGTGAAACTCAAGGAAGATTCAAGGGCATCAGGAGTCTGTGAGGGTTATACTCTTTACAGAAATTAGGAAATATTAATCTCTATTGATGATAACAGGCATGGTTTCTTATGCAATTCACAACAAGTCTGTGAAGATATGCAAATGAATAATATGGCCTCTGCAATATGGTAGTTCAGGCTTTCTTCATTGTTGCCTTATCTGATTGAAAATGTGGCAAGAAGCATAGTGAAGGTCAATATATAAGGGAGATCATGGTAAGCATAGGATGCATTATGGGAACATCTTTGTTTGTGTTTACCTTGTACAGGAAATCGATGCTCTAGCACACCAGTAATCGAGTGCCACAAGAAGGAGGATCCAACATGGAGCATGTTGGAGTGATTTGAGGTGTTGACAGAGATTTAGTGGCAAGATTATGGGAAATTATAGCATTCAATGATACAATGCTAATAGATGGCAGAGCACATCTATAAAGCACAGGTGGAAGAGTATCACAATCCCCTAGATCATGAATTCATAATCAACTCTATGATTTCACTTCAAATCCAGCATGATCATAGATGATCGAATGTCAGAAGGACTCTATTGAAATTACATCCTGAAATTTAGAAGGAGTGTTACACTTCTCATTTCTTTGTAAAGACAATTCCAAAAGATCAAAAGTCAGGTGGAATAGTTGTCATAATCTTGTAGTTGTTTACTATTTTGGGAAAGTAGTTAGATAGCTCGAGTCTTGAGCATAGGAGAGAGTTTTTTATTATATACATGGCTGAGAAAGATAATGGGGACCTTTGGAGAGAGAGGTACGACCCTTTTGGAAAGAAACAGTTCTATTGTAATTGGTTTTTTGTTTGGAATATCTTGATGAAATTAATACAGGAGGAGTAGTATCTTTTGATATCAGATATTCATTACAACTTGTCCTTTCAGTATGTGTATCTGGTTCATATTTTTCATAATGTTTGTTTCCCTTCTTGCATTAACTAAGTTGATTTGTTTGGAATTCATCCATGTTTGATGCTCCTTACACATACTTGATGTATGTGATGTTTTTAATGGTTGTTGGTCATAATCCACCCATGTTTGGTGCGTTTTTCTTGGTTATCAGTCTTCAAATGTTTTTCTTCTAAAGTTATATTGAAAAATCATCCTAGTTTGGTGCTTTCAATGTAATGGGATTCCCTCTTTGTTCTACTACCATCTGATTACTGTTATTTGTTGAAAGTCAAGTTTACTTTGCCCTTTTCCCTCAAGAGTACAATAGTTGTATTAATATTATCAGTAGAGTTCCATATCTTGACTCCATTTCCCAATGGACTCTTTCCCAACTTGTCAACCCACCAACCTTTATAAAAACAAAAATGTTCTTATCATAAATCTGACCTTCTGAGTGTTATTGTTGAATATCTTCGAGTGTGAAAGCATTTTGGCTATTGAGAGATGCCTCTTTGATTGTATAAGGTCAGAATACAGTCTAAAGTAGGTTGAAATGGTTTCCTTTGGGATTTCCTACAACAACCATAGGAAAATCATAGAGTGATAACACCATGTGTCACTTCTGTATTGTGCCAACTCGGCCTGAAAATGCCAAAAACGACTGACACGTGTCAGCTCCTAGTGATACCACGTCACCATGTTGATGTCATCATGACATCATGATGTACTGTTGACATTATCTGCCACATCATTTGTATGTCCTTTGGCCAGTTGACTTTGACCTTTGATTTTTGCTTATTTGGGAAAAAGTTCAAAAAGCACATGTGGTGTCCATTTTCATAAAAATATATATATATATATATGGCTCGAATCGGCATGATGATCCCTATGCAATGGCGTTGGTTTCATCGAATTCTAAGAACTTTGAAATGTTGGCCTTCCTGGATCCATTTTGGATCAAAACATCTCATGAGACACAACTCTTTGAAAACACAGACACACTTAATGACTCAATTAGGAATGCATTGCTCTTCCCAAGACCAAGGCATGACTTTGGAAACTCTTGACAAACCTCTAACTCTACCCTGAAAATAATGATACTAACACCCTCTTAGAGATTGAAAATAAAAATGTAGTAATTCCTACTTCCATTGTTTGATATGCAATCTATATCATGATCATTCTATATGGAATATATTTGGGAAATAAATGTGGGGAAGAAGTGCACCCAAATAATCTGATATGTGTACAATGTTCATCCATATACTAGTCTTCTATGTCCTTGATGGCTTCAATGGCTCCATGAGATAATATTTGCAATGGATGATTGAACATGAGAAAGAATAGGGGTGCCATAAAGTGATCACATATACCATATAAATTATTCTTATAATTATTTAAGAGAAGTATACAAGCATAAGTGGTAAATTAGGGTTCCGGTCACAACCCATTGCTGGAAAAAAAAATTGAAGAACAAATGGCATCAATCAAATAGGATGACTTATATAAACCTATAATTTTTAGTCTGGGAGCCTCCCTAGAAGCTTCAAATATGTTGGAAGACAGTATATAGGCCTAATTGAAAATGTGTCCTACTTCAGCTACATAATGCATGATGGGTGTCCATTCCATCTTGAAGTGTGTAGACCCTTCTTCTTCATATAGTCTGCAAATTAATGTTGCTAATAGCAGATATAATTCCTTGAAATATTGGATGGGATATATTCTACTATCCTTTACAGTAAAGGACTTGTATTCATCCCACCACTCTTTGATTAGCTAGGTCATCTTGAGATTTTCCTTCCTTAAGGTATCCAGAAAGTGTTTGCATAGGTACAATTTGGGTTTCTACAATTGATACCTTTTATGTATCTCATCTACCATTAGTGAGGTTATATGGGCTCTGGATTCATTTAACATTGTAGACGTGTTTGAATCTAGATGGGAGTAAACCCATATGACTGCATCGTTGTAAGGAAATATGGCAGGTCTAGCAGTAGTGCCATATAGCCCACTTTTCTTGATGTTCTTGCATACCTGTAGGTCCTTTTTCTTGATGCAAAGGTGTATAGATGGGGATATTTATTATAAAAAGAATTAACTACAATGGAAGTGGAAGTAATATCGGTCTTAATTTTTTGGAAACCCTCCATTTCTAGTTGTGTCCAAATGAACCAAGAAAATTTATTGACCGTGTTATTTAGGGGTTTTCATGATTTGATCAAAATTTGAAATAAATTCCTTGACAAAGTTAACCTTGTAGAAGAAAGAATGTGTAGATTTCTTTATGGTTGGGAGATGAATCTAAGATATGAATCTTATCCTTTCTAGACCCACTTGGATTCCACTTTTAGTGATGATATGTCCCAAAAATTTCATCTTAATGATGATGAAAATTCTCTTCTTGGGGTTCAAGATAATCCCATATCCAAAACATCAGTCAAAAATATGAGTGAGGTGGTAGATGTGATTGACTCTTTACTTTGAAAAGAACACGAGTTGTGGCAATGAAAACTAGATTGAATTGTATTTCAACTAGTTCCCCAACCTTCTTCAATGACCTTTTCCCTTTCTTTGGAGTCATATTTCTAAATCGATCCTTTCACCAACATTAGACAAGAATTGTTATGCATTATTCAGAGAACCAAAAACATGTGCATCTTGGTTGCAAGAATGATTTTAGAGGAATATTTGATAACAAATAAACACTACACAATAACATTGCACCATAAGAATCAAATACAAGCTACCCAAGCCATTCTTCCAATCCGCATTGGGGTGTATAATTCGAATAACAAAAAAAAGATAATTTATCACCCTTGAAATACAAATTCTTATTCGATTGCGCCTAGTTTCCCAACTTTCAAATGTTGGTTGAAGGAGGACATAATAAACATGTATGATGCACTAGACTCCATTTTGCAAAGATTTGGGTGAGACAATGTATCATACCATAGTAAACAAGGGTCTTATGGCTATCATGATGAAGCTTTTCAGAACTTTGTTTTATAATAAATAAATATGCGAGAATATCAAACCAAAGGGTGCAAGGTTCCCTGCTTGTGGCATTAGAATCAAAGGTGAATGAAAATAAATGAGGGTTTCTTAATCAATGGAAGAGTTGCAAACTCTATGTTAATTTAGCAATAATCAATCAAAAAATGCATGAGAGGTGTCTCTAAACTTAACTAAACCTGCAACCCAATTCTTACTCTAATTAATACAACTAAAACACTCAATACTTAAGCTATGATTTTACTCCTCATTTCAATAGATTGATAGCTTACCTAGCATGTAGATGACTTGTATTGGGTTGAGGTGAAAGAATAAAATATATTGTTTCACAAATTATTATGCTCTTGGAGGATTGGCTATGCTTTCACATAGAATTGAGATAGCCAAAAATTATAGGGGATAGATTTGATCCCATTGGGCACATGAATGCTTGTCAAATGGTAGACTAATGCATATTGTTTTGTTGAATGTGAATGAGGACATAAGCACCCATGACATAATGATAGTGAGTTAATTAGCCATGAATAATATAGTTTAGGGTTAAATATTAATTGTACAGTCGGTTCCATATGTAGGAGCTATAATGTTTATTTCAAATATTGAGAGTGTGGGTGGGTCCCACCGGTTTATCACAATCAGAGGTTGAAATTTGAGTAAGTTGAGAGTCAATTAAGGTGAAAGGATTCATAAAGAGGGGTGTGAGTTGTTGAATTATTCTAACTTCAAAGAATATTCTAGTTATATTTGAGTCATTATTGTATAGATCAAATCCCCTTTTGTGGATTGGTCAAACATGTATTTGTATGGTGGTATTTGTAAATTTGGCCCCTAGTAATTGTAAAGTGGTCTTAGCCACTTCTAGGAGAAGTCGGCTCTACCAAGTGAAGAGACACAACTGTAGTGCCACCTCACAACTTGTATTTATATGTGAGGATGGTGCCTCATTTGAACACACTCACTCACTCATCTAATGCACATATCTTGAAGACCGTTGCACGAAGAAGTCTAATGAAGGAGAAGAGAGGCGCATGCTTGGTCTTGGTTTGTCTTTGGTGTTTTGGTCTTAGTCCTGGCATTGTATTGGAAATCTATTATTGAGAAAATTTTGTTGGGTTTTCTTCCCCATGAGGGTTTCCCAAGATAAAATGTTGTGTACCTTATGATCGTGTTTCTTTCATTGATCCTATTTATACTATTGTTTTGGAAATACATTGAATGCTCATGAAATTTGGAAATAACCTAATAACAATAGTAAAAACTTAACATGGTGTTAGAGCTTGACTTAATAGAGCATCTTTCACTGGGTATCTAGACGTCTTTTTTTTCATACAAGAAAATTAGGGCTTTTTGCTAAAGAGGAATTTTTTTCCAAAGACCATCTTGGGAAGTGCACCCTGCCCTAGCGCATCTTTTGACATCTTGAGCAAAATTTTTCAATGGTTGGATTCTACGGAAATTCAAACCCTTGTTTTGATTAATACCAGAAAACTAGGAAACCAGAACTAATACCAGAAGCACCAGTCCATAAGTGAACAAGTCTAGTTTTAGGGGGTAAAACTTGGATTTTTAAAAAGCGTTCAACTCCAACAAACTCACCTCAACCTAGCGCATCTCCTGGTAAGTTCATTTTCCTTTTCTGAGCACTTTCATTTCCTGGTCATTTTTTAGCTCTAGGTCAAGATGTCTGGGAGCACTAAGCTTGTTGACAAGTTAGAAGGTGTAGAAAATTTTCATGCCTGGAAGTACAGAATTGGACTCGTTCTTGAAGAGAATGACCTTGCAAAATTCATAAAAGAAAATGTACCAGAGCCCAAAGAAAATGCATCCAAAGAGAAGTATAAGAAGGATATGATTAGGGATAAAAGAATAATTGCATATTCCATTAAATACCACTTGATCCCTCAAGTGTCCTCTAAGAATACTCCAAAATATATGTTTGATTGTCTAACCAGAATGTATGAAGGAAGTAACATCAACCGAAAGATGAACTTGAGAACCGAACTCAAGAATACAAAGATGCAAAAAAGGAGGAACAGTTCAAGACTATTTCTCTATGGTTTCTCAATTCAAGGAACAATTAGAGGGAATTGGAGACAACTTAGATGAATATGAACTCATGATGAAAACTCTTAATGGTCTCACAAGACCTTGGGATGTCTTCATCCAAACTATTTGTGCAAGAAAAGAGAAACTCCAATTTGACAGTTTATGGGAAGAATGTGTTCAAGAAGAAGCAAGAGTGGCTAACTAAGAAGTCATTCTATTAAGGGATGAAGATCAAGCCCTAGTTTTTATTGCTAAGGGTGGAAAGGGAAAGTCTCATTTTCACAAGGAGACTCACTTTCATAAAGAGTCTCACTATCCAAAGAGATTCCATAAATATCATAAAGGTCAAAGAAGGAAAAAAAAAATCTCCTCCTACTAGTGTTATCATTATGATCAGATGGGACACATTGCTAAGAATGTTCATGCCAAAAGGGAAGAATACAAGAAGAGAAATAAAAAAATACATCATGCCCATGCAGTTGAAGATTATGAGCCACCCATGAAGTTAGCTAAAGAAGATATTGAAGAATATTTTTTGTTCTCTGTTCTCTCGAGATATGTGATACCTGGAGAGGATACTTGGCTCATAGATAGTGGTGCCTTTAAACACATGATAGGTTAGAAGAATACTCTCTCCAATATTATAGAGAAAAACTCCTCCCAAAAAGTTTCACTTGGAGATGATTATCAGTACCCAATCAAAGGATTGGGAGAAGCCACCTACAAAATTGATTGAGGAACTCCGATGAGAATGAAAGGTGTACTCTATGTACTAGGTTTGAAAAAGAACTTACTTTCTATCTCTTCTCTATATAAGAAAGGTTTCAGTGTTGCATTCGTAGATGGTGAAGTTCTTATGTGGTATAAAGGAAAAACTATAGAAGATGCAGTTGTTATTGGAATAGAAGAAGGTGGTATGTACACGTTAAAGGGTCACTTAGATGTAGCCTTAACTCACTCTATTGAAAATCCTTGTGAACTTTGGCATAGAAGGCTAGCTCACATCAACTACAAAGTCTTACCATAGGTGAGCAAGGTACTCACAGGTTTACCAGAAATAAAGGTTGATCATGAAGGTGTATGCAAGGGGTGTGCACAAGAAAAGAACATAAAGAGTCATTTTCCAAAGAGCGACAGTAAAGTAGAAGGAATTTTGGAACTTGTTCACTCAGATGTATGTGGGCCAATGCCATCAACCTCTCTATCCCTTAAAACCTATATTTTTGCATAAAAAATATGAAAATCAACCCCCAAATAAAAAAGTGGTGCTACCGGTAGCACCATTTTTCTATCCTGGGTTAAAATTACAACTTTTTTCAAGCATGTCCTTAAAAGCTCGTATAGACGATCAGAAAAATCTTAAAATCAATACCTAAATCAAAAAGTGATACTACCTAAAACAAAAAAAATTCTAAACATTAAAATTATAGATATTTACGATCTAATTGAAATTTTGGCCTTGACAACAAATCCTTGTGCAAATAAACAACTCGAAATTGGACTCGAAATGGTCACTTGAAAATTTATTTACAAACTTTTGTTTTAAACTTACATTAAAAAATAAATAAATAGAAAGGAGAAAATCTTCCAAAATAATTTTTTTTGAAATGAAGAAAATAACACATTTAAAAAAAAACAATATTCAAAATTCAATTTAACAAAAAAAATTAAAAAAAGAGGTTGAAAAAGAAACATAACTAAAAATAAATGGAAAAA
>ML788171.1:429804-468796 GCA_009831015.1 Picea engelmannii | reverse complement strand
AAAAAAAAAAAAAAAAAAGTCCTAAAAAAACCAATAATTTCAAAAAATAAAAATAAAAAAAATAAATATATAGATATAGATATAATACCAAAAAACTCAAAAAAAAACTAAAAAAATTCAATAAATTCAATAAAAAAATTCAAAAAATATTAACAAATCTTAAATTAAAACTTTAAAAAATAAACTAAAAACTCAAAATTCAAACAAAATATATTTTAAACACTATATATATATATATGAACAACAAAATTTTAATAAAATTAAATTAAATAAAAACACAAAATTTTCAAACCAATTTTACAATAAAATCATATCAAATTTAATAAAATTAAAAAAGAAATTTCAAAAATAAAAATAAAAAAAAAACTTAACAAAGTCAAAGTAAAAAATAAAAATGAAAATAAAAAATATGAAGAAAATTTTTATAAAATTTAAAAAAAATAAATAAATAACTATAAAATTAAACTAAGAAACAATTTTAATCAAAACTTCAAAAAAAAATAAAAAGAATGTGTTGTTTGGCGGGCTGGTTGTGCGTCGTGGGTGCTATGGGGGCGATGTTCGGCATAACCCCAACCCCCATGGGCTTAAAATGTGTTTTTTTTTAAGTTTTTTTAATTTGTTTTAAATATTGTGTATAATTTTTTTTATTTCACCCCCTCTTTTTTGTTTTTTTTAATATATTTTTAAAACTTTTGTGTCATTTTTATGCAAGTTTTTCTTTTTTTTTTTTTTTAATTTTTTATTAAATTTTGTATTTCAATCTAGATTTTTTAGTTTTTTAATATATTTAAAAAAAAAATCAATTTCTTTACATCTTTTTCAGTTTTTTTTGAAAAAAAATTGTTTTTTTATTTATTTTTATTTTTCCAAATTTTTATTTTGTTATATGTGTGTGTTTGTTGTTTTATTTTTCTTTTCGTGATAGATTGTTTGGACATGTTGTTGTGGCAGTTTATTTGTACAGGTTTGGTGTATGGTTGATGCACTTGTTGATGGTACAGGTTGATACATGGTTGATGCATGGCACATGTTGGTACAGGTTGTTATAAGTTGATTGGTACAGGTTTTTATAGGTTGTTGGTACAGGTTGACAGTGGCAGTGTTTTATTCAGTGACAATGACAGGTTGTCTACATTTGGCATTTATATTTCAAGGCGGCAGGACGGGGAAAGGAAAGGGGGTTGTAGCCTCCTTCCGGTTGGTGTTGGAGAATTAGGGAGTTGGATCTTCCTTCAGGTTGGATCCTGATAACTAGGTGGTTGTTGCCACCTTCCAGTTGTAGCTAGAGAACATAGGGGGTTGTAGCCTCCTTATGGTTGTAGCCAGAGAATTAGGGAGTTGGAGCTTCCCTCAGGTTTTAGCCTGAGAAACTAGGGGGTTGGAGCCTCTTTCCAGTTGGAGCTTCCCTCGAGTTTTAGCCTAAGAAACTAGGGGGTTGGAGCCTCTTTCCAATTGGAGCTGTACTATTGGAAGTTTGTGATTTCTTGAATGTAATTCTTATAGACATATAAGAAAAGCATTCCATGGCTTTCTCCCACATTGGGTTTCCACGTAAAATATTGGTGTATTGTGCATTGTGTGAATGTGTCTATTATTTTTTATTATGCAGTGATGGATTTTAATGTTATATGATGCAATAACATAATAATGATGAACTAATGAACATTGTTGAATAAGTTAAAGGAATATACATTATGGTTAAAAGGATTAATAAGTGGTATAAATTTCTCATTACTGATTCATCCCCCTCTCAGTAATCCAACAAAGGTTTGTGGAATATGAAGCGAGGATCATGCAACTCATAACTTTCCATCCTGACCTGGATTAAAATCCATTTACCAGAAAACTGAAGAACCGAAATATTTATGCTACATCTCTCAGAAGAAACCCTTGCAACCCAAACCTCAAGGTATGATCCTAGATCAATCTCAATACTTCAATTAATATTGGAATAAACCTTCAATTCCATATGCTTCTCAACCGTGTGTTATTCCAACACAACAATGGGTAGCTCCTTCACCTCCTAATGAGTTATGGAAACAAGGATAGATAAATCCCACCATCGGAGGACCTCAACAACCTATGACAAAGCAACCCATGCAACTCCTTCCTTGACCACAACTACCTTCACAACCCATACCTAACCCAAATAATGGAAGGTCAGGCCAACCAGCACAAGTTGTTGGACTTGCAACCTACCCTACTTATTTTGCCTCTTCCCTAGAATATAATGATATTCACCTTAGATATAAAAAGACTCTAACCAAGGACCAACCTCATTAGCATTGAATATTTGAATGAAGAGGTCCCAAATGAAGAATCAGAGAAAAAACAATCTCAATATCCTTCAAAATATTATAATTCTCACCTCAAACTTCAAGACCCACACTATCATGAAAGGCTAAAACAAGAAAAACCTTTTACACAACCTGAGTTTGATTTCTTAGGAGAACTTAGAAATGTGTGTTTCAAAATACCACTTTCCAAGAAATTAAGGACATAGCTATTTATTCAAAAGCAGTACAAGAAATTTGTTTGAGGAAGCTCAGTAGGAAACAAAACGATCCCCAAACTATTCACGTTCCAAGAAAAATATCAAACCTAATGATGGGGGGAGTTCTTGAAACTAAATACTCTGACCTTGGTAGTCTGGTTGTTAATGTGCATATCAACAATACACATATTAGTAACACATTAATCGATCTTGGGGTCACCATCAACATTATGACACACAAGACTATGCAAGTGTTACACACCAAATTCCCACACTACCAAATGTGGATTTATCACACTTTAGTGAGGGAGAATTTGTCATAATCCCTAGACATGTTAGGAGAGAAATTTATCATATGAAGGTAAAAATACTATGTGAACATATATTATTTATTATTAATAATAAAAAGAAAATTAACTTGGCAATGCGTCGGTACCACGGTGGGTGAGGAGAAGTTGTCTATGTACTCTTCCATGATCTCGTCCACTTTCTTCTACTGCAAAGAGAGGCTCTTTGTATAGGTCATGGATGTGGTGGAAACCTTCTGCTTACTGTGAGCATGGATCACAAAGAAGACGAACTTCTCGGTCTGTGAAATGACCTTACTGCATTGCTTAGCAGAGATTAAATAAATAGCGGTAAGCAGCGCTACCTTTGTTATCTTGTACAATTTTCTACCCAAAGTAATAATAACATTGCGGGGTCTAGACTCATACACAGCATGTCGCTTCCAAAAATATGGTTGGCCTAAAATAACATCAAAAAATTCAAGGGGAGCAATATCACACAATACCTAGTCTTTGAATGGCTTGATGTCGTAGAGCAGACAATAATGTTGGTTGACGCGGAGATCTCTTCCTTAGCAAAGCCAGCCGATGGTGTAGGGTTGTGGGTGAGGTGTCATCAGCAGGTCTAGCCACTTGATGACCTCTGATGAGATGAGGTTCTCCTAACTACCACTATCGACAATGAAATGAAGCAAAGCCCCCTTTACCCACATATGTGAGTGAAATAGGCATCCCCCTTCCTCTAGTTATTTTGGTTCGCTTGGTTGGACTTTGGTGGTAGTGGCAGTTTCACTGGGTTCAGCATTGATAATACACTTCCCTCCTTCTGGATTTGATTCGGAGTCAAAATCTTCCTCTAACTCAGAAGCTTTCAGCTCGGCCACTAGTGACTACTTGGAGCGACATTCTTTGGTGTTGTGCCAAGGGATTTTATGGTATTCACACCACTTTCCCATGTCCTTCTTCGAATTCCCATTACCCTTATTGGGTTGCGTCTTGGACTGGTTTTCCTAAGAGTGGCCATCTTTTTTCTGTCCCTTGTTTTGTGGGTTGGGGCCGCCTTTTCCCTGCTTCGGCTGTGAGGAATTTGTAGATCTAAACTCTCGCCTCTTCTGCTTAAATTTATGCTCAATCTTCACAGCATATCTATAAGTCGCACCTAATGATGATATGTCCATAAACTCCATTTATGTTTGAATGTATCTATGTAGAAAACCATGATATTTGAGCACCAGATGTCATTCAGAGTCTTTGATAACTAATTTGGTGTGCAGGGTATAGAAAATATTGGTGAAATATGGTATTGTTTGTTCCCTTTCCTGACGCAACGTGGTCCATATTGTGTATTGGTCCTCGTAGCTTCCAACAGGGTAGTATTGTTCTTTAATGGCATCCCTGAAGGGATCCCATGTGGGGACGACTGCAAATATTGCATATTCCTCTATGGCCCTTTTCTGAGAGTAAGTATCCCACCAATCTTTAACATGGGGGACGACCTTGAGGAGTTCAAAAGTAATCTTTTCCCTATCGGAAAAATTGTGGACCAAAAAATACCCTTAGAGTATATTCAACGATTTATCTACAACATCTGCATCTATCAGTCCTTCAAATAATGGAATATCAAAATTTACTTGTACCTTGAAGGGGGTTGCATGGCCTCTTTATGCAAATGCATCTCATGTGGGCAGTCGTCGAAGGATCTGTGCAAAGGTGTCCATCATTTCGTTCCTTTGTTGCACAAGGGCTTCCTCGAGCAACAATTTAAAAGGATATCATGCTCCATCATATTTATTCTCCTCCCCCATGAGTTATTTTCGAGCTCGGTGCAGTTGATCTTGTAAAGGCTCAACTGGTTCAAGTCCCCACTTCTTGTACTCAGATCTTGTCAAGGACATGCACGAAGAAAAATAAATGAAGAGTAGACCACTCTTATACCACTGATATGGATTTATGAGTGGAACTAAATGAATAACATCTTGAATACAATAACACGGAGATACAGAGAACAAAAATAGATATCCAGTGAACAATAACTTATATTGAATAAAGAAAATAGGTTGAAACTGTAAAACTGCAGAACTGAAAATAACTTGCTCGAATGGTGCTAGTTATCTCTAAGAAGAGATGTGGCTATTACGCGCATCTATTTGAGTAGAATGATTACAATGAGGCTCTAGATTCCTTTTTAACATTACTCATGAATTCCAAAACCCTAGACATCCAAAAACCTAACACTAGGAGATGAAACACCAAAAGTTATGTGGACCGCAATGGGTAAGTTGGTACCTCAAGTTCTCGGGGTCGTAACTTTTGCATATGACCTTCGTTTTAGGCGTGTGATAGCCCATTGGAAAGGTATTTTCGAGAAATACACATTATACCATCAAAATTTGACTCCATATATAGTTTTATTGTGGCAAGCCAAAAAAAAAACATTGTGTATGGCCCCAAAACAACCCTGGAAGTACAAAAAGATGTACTGACATGAAAACTTCCAAAATAATCCAATTAGAATAGGTTGGTGGCCACCAATATCCACCTAGATGTTGTGTATGGATTCAGGATAGCCCCGGAATTGCAGAACCCACAATTACAAAGAAATGTCATCATTACAGAGAAACGTGTTGAACTAAAAATTGTCAAGATGAGCCACTTGGAATAGGTGGGTGGCCACCAATATCCACCTGGATCAGTGCGTTGATTGAATTTGCATGGGTGTGTGCATGAGAAAAGAAGAAGAAAAAAAATTAACTATTCAAAGGAACTAAACCAAAGATATAACAAATAGCTTTTGAATTGAAGGGAAATGTCTTATGAAAGGTTTTGGTTGTGCAAGGAATTTTTATTAGAGAAAATTGAATATATTGTGGTAGGGTGGTGCTAGGGTGAGTTGAAGCTCACTGAGGATTGGTGTCCTTATCCCAGTGACAGGTTGGATCATTTCAGCAAGTTGGGGCTTGTTTGTGAAGGTTGGAGCTTTCACCAAACCAATCAGTTGGATCTCGCAGTAATAGGTTAAAGTATGTTTTGCAAGTTGGATCTTGCAGTGAGGGTTGGGGTCTTCACCAAATCAGTAAGTTGGTGCTTACTGTAGACAGATTGAAATTTGTAGATTGTATAAGTTGGATCTTGCATCAAGGATGGGTGTCCCTCTCAGGTCATAACTCGATATTATAATGAATGAATTATAAAAGAACATCTTTTGTGGTTTTCTCCCATTTTGATTTCCATGTAAACTTTGTGTGTACTATACATGGATTTATGTCGTTGTTAGAATGTTATGTATTAATGATATGTCCTTAAAGTGTTAAATATTATAAAAAGTATACAATATTGACTCCCTCGCCCCTATCAGTACTTCTAAAGGTTCCAACATTAATAAAAGCATAGGATTATTTTTCCCACCGGGGCTTTTTCTCGGGATTTATACCTAAAAATATTGGTGTCTTGTGTGTGAGATTTTGGTTTCCTGGTTTATTCTTCCACTACATGTTTAGTTGATTACTCAACTATGATTTTAGTAGATAAAGTGATTTTATTTTGAGCTAGCTACCTAGTGTTGAGTAGAGGATGAATATCAACATAGTATTAGAACATATCAAGGGTTGATTCCAGAGAGGGATATTTTTCAACCATATTTTCCCCCTTTCCACTTCTTCTTCCCTCCTTGGAAGCTTCATGGTTCTCTTTCTACTTTGAACCACTTGGTTTCCCCTTATTTTGGTCTACGTTTTCCAGGTACTAAACCTCTACACACACTTCATCCATTATCATTGGATTGAAGAGAATCAATTGCTTTCATAGATGACTATGTAAACCCTAGAGATAATTGGGGAGTACATATGGTGATCCAGGTGGATATCGGTGGCCACCCATCTTCTCCAACTGGCTCAAAAGAGTTTTCTAGAAAATTACTATTTTTAGTTGTTTTTGGTTCCTAAACCTTTCGGGCCATTTTGAGGGTCTAAATGAATGTTTTTAGGGATATATCACCTAAATTATATCCAAAGGCTCTCATTGAGCCACCAAAATGAATCTCCTCAACGATACCTTTCCAACGAGCTATCATGTGTCCCAAATGGAGATCCTATGCCGAAGTTATGCCCCGGGGAAGTTGATACACCAAACTACCCAAAACGGGGTCCACAAAACTATTGGCTTTTCATCTTCCGTGGTTAGGGTTTTGGATTTTCTTTATGAAAAAAGGCCTTTGGAGCCTCATTGTAAAATCATATTCTTGTGAATGTGAGTAGCCTTCACATCTCTTCTAAGAGATAATTTTCCACCATTCTAGCGAGTCTTTCACTCTATATTTCTACAGTTTTGTAAATTTCGCTCATTAGTAGAAATTGTGTATTATTGTATATATGTGCCTCTTGTTATATATCCGATATATCTCTATTATGTTATTGGATATCTTGCAATATCTATGTATATTTTGTGTTATATCTCCGCTCTCATTTCGTTCCGCTCATAAATCGGGATCAATGGTATCAAAGCAGGTTGTTCTTGATTGTTTTCTCAGTGCATGTCCCTGATGAGGTACAAGTATAGAAAGTTGGGTCTTGGGCTTGTCTATCTTGAGGAAAATCACTCTCTCACGCCCAAGAAACCCTCCATGGCGGAAGAAAAGAAAAACGACAGAGAAAACGATTCTATTAATGTGTTGCTTGAGCAAGCTCTCACGCAATAGAGGGACAAAATTATGGAGAATTTTACCCACATCCTTCAACACTTGTCGATAACAATCGGTGCATATTCATCAAGCGGACACTTTGGAGGCACCTCGCCTTTCAAGGTACAAGTTAATTTTGATATTCCAATATTTGAAGGGAAGATAAATGCAGATGCTCTAGAAAAATGGTTAAACCTGCTAGAAGGTTATTTCTATGTTCACAATTTTTCCAACAGGAAAAAGATCACCTTCGCGCTCCTTAAATCTCTCCCCCATGTCAAACATTGGTGGGAAACTTACTAGGAGAAAAATTCCACAGAGGATTCTGGAATATATGGGGTTGAGCCCACTTGGGATTTTTTTGTGGATGCGATCAAGGAACAATATTACCCTATTAGAAACTATGGTAACCAGTACATGAGATGGACCACACTATGGCAAGAGAGGGGCCAATAATTGTCGGAGTTCACCAATACCTTCCATACCTTGTGCACCAATCTGGGTATCAAATACTTTGAGTGACATTTGGTTCTAAAATACCGTGGGGCTCTACACAGATACATCCAAACTGAAATGGATTTTCTGGACATCTCATCATTGGGTGTTTCTTATCGATATGTTGTTAAAATCGAGCAGAAATTTAAGCACCAGAACAAATGGGAGTTCGAGTCTGCAAAAATTAAACAATCGAAGTATGATAAATACATCCCTAACAAATAGCCTCCTGAAAACCAGTCGAAGCCACAGGAAAATAAGGTTCACGGAAAGATGAATAAAACATTGGAAAGTGGTGTGATTTCCACAAAATCCCCTGGCACAACACTGATGAATGTCGCTCACCCAATAGGGTGGCACTAAAGAGAAGTGGAAAAGTCAGTTTCCCTAAATTATTTGTGGGGATGACCACCCTACTCACTAGTGTCCTCGGAAGCATGAGGTCCATAGATTTTTGGAACAACATCGGGCCCCCCCAATAGCCTGATGTCTTAATCCATCATTTCCCCCCTCAACCTCAAAACATGGTTGCCAAAAAACATGCCCCTCTGCAAAGAGGAATTGTAGGTACCCCTCATCACGAGAGGTCTTCCTCGAATGCTACCATTTTCCTCTTTGACCAAACAGTTAATTTGCAGAAAAGAGCCAAAAACTATGTCATTTTCAAGACTTCACATGCTACGTTAGAAGCAACATCTTCTTCCCAGCCTAGTGGCCCTCTTCAAGTAGAAAAACCATATTTTGATGCACTACTTCTCCCCCCGAAGGGATTTCTTCAATGTACGACACATAATCCTAACACTCGGGCTACCCACAATTACAGTATTGTGGAAGACTTGGCCCAGGCACCATGTGCCATGTCTCCGCTTGAAGTTCTCCAAAGTTTCCCAACACAATGGAAAGCCTTGTTGTCGGCCATAGGTGGGGTTGATCCCTTAGAATCAATTTTGATAACCTTTGAGACCATTCAAGTTACTCATAATATCTCCCATCGGGTTTCCTTTCATATCATAGTACGATCATTGGGGAAAAACATATATCAAACAGTGTTGGATGAAGTAGCCTTCACTTGCATCATGTTTATGTATTTTAGAAGGCCCTTGGCTCTCCTAATACCAACACGTCTACGACACTATTAAAATCATTTAATGGACACATGTTCCAACCCCATGGAATAATCATTGTCTTACCCATCAAGTTAGGTCGTAAGATTGTCTCTGTTGATGTGGAGGTTTTCGACACACCTCTTGAGTAAAATTTGTTACTCGTGCATACTTGGTTCTACGAGATGATTGTAGTTGTCTCATTGATATTTAAGGTCCTACGCTTCCCTCACTAAGGGAAAATCGTTACGATTGATCAGCTTTCGTTATGTACCCCAGACCTTGGATCTAATGTGGGGCCAAATGTACCATTTGTCAGTGATACCACACAATATTTTGTCAATGTTAGTGTCGGGATGTTTAAATATCCTTCGTTGATGGGAATTTTCCCCCTCGACTCACTGTCTCCCACTACCAATGTAGCTCCTATCAAAATGAATTTGACATTTACTAGTGGATCCCTCATGTCTTTTGACCCTTGGGTGGTACTTCACCCTCAGGACACTGATAAATATGGAGCTTCCATGCCTCTCCATATTTATCAATGTCCTCCATATGGAAGCTCCATCCTCATATGGAGTGTGATATACCTACTCCACCCACATGGGTTGTTGACTCTCCAAGTTCACATGACATCTTATCTATTGAGTTTCCTTTAGAAGACGCCATCATGGAAGTCCTTTCTTCCCTAGACAGTCTCATGGATGAGGTGATGCATCGATAATATTTTCCTTCTTTGGAATTGATGAGAGTTAACATGATGAGTCTCTATCCGAGAATGGGGGCATTTGTTGGGGCACCTAGTGAAACCCCTAGTCTTGACCCTTTCCCTCCTTGGTTATCTTTTTTAGAAATTGCCACTGAATTCTATGCTACCCCTTCCATCGAAGATTCACGTTTCATACTTCCTTCATGTCTCGATGGATCCCATCAAGGAGATTCCCTAGCTTGCAAGACTACTCACAATGAGTATCTTCATATGTATAAATTCATTCCTATATGGCATGGCCTTGGCATGATAAGTCGTATGATGCCAACATAGGCACGTGAGTTCATTGATTATGAAAAGGATCCTTGGCTTGAGCCTAGTAATGGGATCTAATTTGCGTAAAGCATCAAAATGTGCAGTTCCTTGTACATAGGTGTGTGGTGTGAGTGATTTTATCATATCTTAAAAATCCAAAAATATTTTCCTTTTTGGGATTTCACTATGTGTTTTAACCTCAAAATCTAGTTTACATGTGCTTGACAAGATTTTAGGGACTTTTTTACGAAGATGGAGACGTCCACTACACTTGAGGTATGTATTTATAAACTGGCATATAGGGATAGGTTTTTCCCTACATTTTATGCCTTGCATTATTAACCGTCATATTGCCAACATTATGCCTTAGGTTCGAACCCGACCAGTTGAAACCTTGGCCACTTATTTTGCACGTAGTAAATGGTTTGGTAGTGTCTACCTTTCATGGGTTCCATATTTAGCACCCGAATTTCCATTCGGTGCTCATGTTGCATTTTCCTGTAGGCCCGGGAGCCCTCCTTTATCCCCACCATGACTTGAAGTTGAGCCTCATTTTCCTCTCTTCATCTATATTTTATCCATATCTCGTGGGGGTTCCCAAACATTTTTCTTGTTTCTTAATGGTCACCTAAGCATTTGTTTCTCGCATCATGCTTCTCGTCGTTGCGCTATTGTTTTCCCATATCTCGCTTACCGTTATGCAGTAGTCTTGACCATCCACCTCTTGCATTATTTGGCATCTGTTTTGCACCCATCTACCTAGGGAGAGAACAAATTCTAAGAGTGGACCTCACTTGCATGTACCATTTTCATTCCTCATTATTTAGGTCAGTTCCATGTGCTTGGAACATAGCAGCATATTGTTAAGCCACTCGTTCTCTCCCACTGAGTATACTTTTATCTCTTTTTTGGACTTGTAAAAGGACACGAAAAAGGTACCAAGCATACTTGTGTCATTATTTCAAGCTCATTAAACCATGAAGGAGACTGAGCATACTTGCATGATTCTTTCATGCTCATTATACCATGAAGGAGACAAAAAAATCCAAAAAAAAAATCAAAAAATGAGTGGGGGTTTTTCACGATTGGTCTATTCTCAAAATGGCAACGTCAGTCGATTCGCCCTTGAACATGGAACCTATTTGATTCCTCATCATATATTTGGGTTTTATCTTTTCTAGGAGTCATCCCAATAATATGAGTTAGAGATACTCCTCCAAATGGTTACTCTTCTAGTCATCATGGAGAGTGCTTCCATGTCTCATGTGTTATTGCACTTTATTCATCCAACTCTTGTGTCTTGCTACCAAGTCACCATTGTGTTGTGCTATATGTTCAAAGGAATTTTAAGCCTAATTCAACCATTTGTTGTTTTGTTGACTTTCCCAGACGACCATCCTTGTGTCAGTTGTACTTAGTGATACTCTCTCTTCAAATCATCTCTCGGTGTATGTTTCATGTCGACTGATGGGGGATACATCAAGGCCCTCCTTCAACAGATCTCTTCCTATCGAATTCAATACATTATCTAGGAGAGGGATCTAGAAACCAGCTAGTACCTTGAAGCTTGCATTCCTCAATGGCAGTTCTCCTCATGATCAACAATCGGTTTACATCATTAACTCATGATCAATTGATTCTACGAGTGTTCCACGCCAGCTCATCTATTCACACCCGCTAGATTGTACTATGTACCTTGGGGTCCATCTTCATCATCGGTGGGTCCCCTCGTGTCTGTTAATGGTACACATCAATTACTGGTAATCAGACAGTTTCTACCATGCTCGACTTCAGCTCATCTATTTGCATGTCATAGATTCGTACCATTGGGGTTTGGGACGAAGATCCTGGGTTTGGGGCCATATCATTCCTTCATAGTATCCCATCCCAAGTTGTAATGGAGTATATCAATTGTATATGAGTACTTTGAATACTTCATGGGAACTTCCCTCAATGCTCGTTGTCTTCCTGATATCTATATGGTGTGTCATAGATCCACATTGTATTTGTTGGTGGCTATGATTATGTTCATGACATAGATCCACATTGTATTTTCTAGTGGCTATGATTGACTTCATGACATAGATCCACATTGTATTGTCTCATGGCTACGATCTTATTGATTACATGGATCCATTGTGTATTATTTTGTGTATTGTTTGGCATCCATGATGATCTTATCCCCTAGCATTTCATATCATTGATCCGCAGTGTATTGTTAGGCAGCCATGCTCATTCAGAGTATGAGTATATTTACCTAGGGGATGATCTATTTATACCTAGGTGATGTGAGTGCAAGTGCCCCTATGGCACTATCCTTCACAAAGGAAAATATGAATGAAAAATCCCACTCATAATATCCAAAGAAAAAGGTATGGTCACATCATTTCAAACTAAAGAGATGTGTTATCTTAGCATCATGACATTTTGTGCAAGGATGAACGATGAACTTAGGTTCTCAACAACTTATAAAAAGGAAAGTGATAGTACAGTATCGGTATATTCATGTGAGGATAAGTGATGGCTTTGCTTTAGATAGAATGAGTGTGAGTTATGCTAGGCACTTGAAACTCATGCTCACAAGGGTGAAGATGGACCAACGAAGGCCTAATTGTAGTTATCCAATTGAAGGACTTGGGCCACACTTCTTCCACTGAAAGCGGTGCCATAAGTCTAGGTTGAAATGCCTCATGCTAGAAGATAATGTAACTTGTGGATCACTCAATGAAACAATGGTGATAACCCTAGTTCATAACTGAGAATATAGATAAGTTCAAATTGAGGATGACTCAACAAACATTGAGTGACATAACAAATCCAAGATAGAGTCTTAACTCATGAGGGCTAAAAAAAGTGGGTTGCGATCCTTGGACTCAATACCTTGGATACATAATGGGAGGTCACAAATATTTAGGGGAACTTAGCGTGATAAGAATGGTGTGATTCGCTCAAGTGAAATTCCAGGTCGTATTTTGTCTAGCAAAAATGTCTAGATAAGGATTTAGACTTGGTGGTATGATTGTTTGATTGTAGGGAAAGGGTTAAGGCCCTAAATCTCACAAGCTAGTAGTGCTAATAAGAATGATCTAAAACTCTCTTTCTTCTACTTATACAATGTGATTTGGATTATAAATAGGGTTGGAAGCTTTGATACAAGGTACAAGCTAGTGGCCATTGCTAGTGACTCAAAATTCTAGCGATATGATCCATAGATGAAGATAAGTCTCACTACAAAAGAGGGAGGGGAAAGAATTTGATACATAAAGGAAAAAGGTCCCCATATGTGCATATGGGCATGTTGTAAGGTCAACACATGGTGAAGGATAAGAGAAATCAAATGCCATACCACATGATTGATGGGGAAACTTGGAGAATAACAGAACTAAAATAAACTCGAGAGATAATACTAGATCTTGGGCATTCAAGAGGGTGGGATTCCAAATATGCAGAGGCGTTTGACCTACATTGGCACATCAAAGAGTTAGTGGCTTGTTTTGTTAACAAAATGGAGGATAAGGAGGGCACCATTTTCTAGAAGATTGAAGGATTGTATAGTACGTGAGATGCTCTGATCAAAACAATCTAGCGTTTAGAGAGAGACACAACTAAAGGCGAAGAAGATTTGAAAGGAGAAAGAGAATCCAATGAGGAGTTCAGGGTTGGCACACCAGAGAATCCTATTCAACTAGACAGTAAAGCCCATGATTGACTCTATCTCTTTGTTAAGTCGTGGTTCTATTTGCTTTCTTTATGTTTCTGGTAGTTTGAGGCTATTTCTTTCCTTTGTTGTTTCTATCCCTTTGAGGCCCTATGCCTCTTTAGAATTTCAAGAGCCTTTGGCTCATTTTTCTCTACTATTAATACTTGCTTTAGAAGCAACAGGGCTACACCTAGACTTTTGAAAAAATGTTCAACTATTATTTTTGGTTGTATATTAAGAACTAGTTTTTTATATGATCTCCTTGTTTCTAATCATTCTATATTATATTTATCTATATAAATATAATTTAGCTAACTTACAAAAAGAAAATTTTAGTCATTCACTTTCATTTTGAATGCCCGACACTTTTAGCATACAAAACATAGAATGAACAAAAATATTATAACATATTAAACATAATTATGCTTCAAATAAACTAGTCATTATTGTGATTAACTCTTAATCACTAAAAGTATGTTAATTATTCTTTCTATAATTAATAATAAAAAATTATTTTTTCAACACTAAATAAAGTTCCTTTATAAATATTATAACATATTAAACATAATTATGCTTCAAATAAACTAGTCATTATTGTGATTAACTCTTAATCACTAAAAGTATGCTAATTATTCTTTCTATAATTAATAATAAAAAATTATTTTTTCAACACTAAATAAAGTTCCTTTATATCAAATACACATTTGGTAACTTTTATTTGTCCTTAACAAATGTCTCTCAATTGCAAAATAAACTAAATTTAGACATAATGGACATTAATCATCATTTAGTTTATTATTATTATATTTTATATTATTRCATATTTTCAATATGTTTCCATTAATTTTTTGATAAAAATAAATAAATAAATAGWTTATTATTATTACATTTTATATTATTAGAATATTTTCAATATGTTCCAATTAATTTTTTTATAAAAAAAAATATCCGTAACTTTAAGTTGTTTGAATTCCATGTATACATAGATCAATTAAAAAATTCGAACCATGTCAATGCAAACAAACATCAGATTTTGAGTATGTAAGAGGAGCACGTAACTCAGCGATCAACTTTGAGTATGAAAGAGGAACATTTGATTTTATCAAAAAAATTATATATATAATAATGGTTGAAAGACTAGTAATTCAATTAATAAGAGGCACAGAGGCACTCATTGGGTATGGGTATGATCCTCTAATTAAACTATGCAAAACAATTTATGGGATCATGGATATGGGATAACTAAATTATTTAGGATGAAATAAAAAAAATTGCAATAATATGTAGATATATTAATTATTAAAATAAAGAGAAATTAATCAAGAATGGGATGAATTTGTATTATTGATGTGATTATTAATTCAAAAGAAAAATATTATATATAAGAGTTTTTCACAATATGTTTTTTAAATATGGATTATAGACTAATTGGTTGTTTAGTCATTGATCAATATAGTCATTAGTATCGATAAGAAGAGTTTCTCACAATCGATTTTCAACGAATGATTTTTTGTTCTTTTTAAATATAGATCATGGACCAATTAGTTGTTCAGCCATTGATCAATATAGTCATTAGTATCGATAAGAATATGAGTCATCAAATCACTTTATGTCTAGAACATATCACAACCGCCATATTACATAACTACAAATGTATACTAATGTTTACTAAAGAAACACATTTTTATTAAAGACACATTAGACTAAGTTGATCTTAACTAACTCCTTAGTGTCTAAATATCATAAAATCTCCCCTTAAGAACGATTTGGGATGGGATTGAAGGAATAACATTGGTGGCACAATAAGAGAAGGAAGGAGACATTAGAGTCGATCTCGCCTTAATGACAACTTCTTGAACTTCTAACATGAATCGAAGTTGGGGAAAATTCGCTTATGAAAGAGACTTTGTGAAAATGTCTACAATTTGATCATCTGTAGGGAAAAAGTGCATTTTAATCCATGATTTCTATTTCAAGAACATAGATGGTCAATGGTAAAAAACTATTATATACACTATTTTTATTCTGCCTTAATATATTGTTGTAATTGTGTTGATTAGGATATTGAATTATCTCTCTTTTAAAAAAATGTAATCACATAAGTGTATTAATCTTGGATATATATGTATAAATTAATAATATGTAGAAAAAAAAAATGTATAAATTAATAATATGTAGAAAAAAAAAAAAAAAATTGTAAGACCATACAAATTGATTGTAATGTAAATGGGAATGAAATACATATAAGTAGGTTTAACACAAGAGGTACGTATGCGTATAAAGACGTACGTTATATTACTTACATGCTACATGATGAGTATTTACAAAATTTGTTAGTGTAGTGGGTCACTCTATTGAAGAGGATAATGAAGGTAATATTATGTTTCAAACTTATGAATGTGTGTATGAGATGTTTTTACGATAATGTGTAATATTACAAAAAAATATTGCTATTTTTTTACCCTATATAAGCATTTCATCTTTTATTCAACTAGGGTAGGATTGCTATGGATGAATGACACATGTTGTTATTGAACATTGGAATTAAAGGAACTAAAAGAAACTAGCTATTTCGAAATTTTAAATGAAATAAAATAAATATTTAAGCATATTATCCTTGTACTCAACCCCACTCTTGATTTCTATGAAATTTATTTATATTTATTGTTGAAATAGTATTTACATAACCTAGTAACTTGTGTAAACATGATTGTAGTCTTTCTTACATTCCATGTACTCAACCTCATTCGTGATTTCTATGAACTTTATTTATATTTATTGTTGAAATATTATTTACATAACCTACCAACTTGTGTAAACATGATTGTAGTATTTCTTACATGTATGCATAAGTAAATACACGAGAAGATCATAAGCCCATTTAGTAAAGAAACAAAGACCCATAAATCCTCACTAGCAAGTCTAGACAAATAATACCTTGATATCATATTCAAGGCACCAACCATATGAGTGGCTCTAGTGTGAACAAAGAGAGAATCATCATGAATTGTGAAAGCATGGCTAATCTAGGAGTCATATGGGGTTAATATGTTATTTAGTTTTTCAAAGAGTTATATGTAAATAAGAAGTTAGTTAGTTTATCATAGATTTATTAAAATTTGATATGATACATCAAAATTTGATACGAGATATTTGTTTTGGTAGCTAAAATTATATGGACATTAGTCAAAGGTATAATTTTGAAGAAGAAAATTTACAATTATTATAGTAATTATAAATAAATTTAAGATAAAAGAAATGTAATAGTAATACAAAATTAATAAATATAATATTAAAATAAATTTGATAGCGAATCAATCTCTATATCATCCATTTTCTTAGTATTTGTAATTAAACTAAAATAGGACGATGCAAAGGTATATGAATATAGTATAAATAACTAAGGAACGTTGTAAACAAATCTTTTCATATAGCATACTTACACTTTGGTCTCTACCCTTTCTACCCACTTATTATACAATCATTTTATTGGCAAATGTAATTTAAATCATCAAACAAGTTGTAAGGTTAAAACTATTCCACTTCATTCTTCATACATTTTATATTCTATAGTAAGCTCATCTAACATTGTATTCTATAGAAATGTATATTAATGATAATGATCGCATGCTCTCCTCTGATCGACAGTCGCAACTAGGATTTAACCCTAGTTGTTCATATTGACCTATCATATCATCCTTGAGCTTTTTCTTCCCTCGAATCAATCCTTAATGGATGCAACAAAACATGCTCCTCCTTTTGTTGGTCTTTGGAGCCACGGATTGACCCTATTAGCACTAGAAGTCAACTCAAGACTATTATTGAGTCAAGCCTAGCACATCTTGATTTAATTGGTTTTAGGAAAAGGTTTGGGAAAACTTTGAGAGTGGTAGGATCAACAATTGGCTTCAATCAGGTTCAGAATTAGGCTCTTTGTGCCAACTTTTTATGTGCAGCAGATCAGGCTGATACAACTTAGATCAGTGATAATGTTATAAAGAAGTGAAATGAGGCAATGCGAGGAAACAAAACTGTAAGACAATCAAAGAAGACCATGATCTTTAATATATCTAACATTGAAGGAATAACTTAGTATTCAGAAACCCTTTATAAATCTGAATTAAAGACTCGAATAAGTCTATGCAAAGACTACAACATACCCTACACTGCAACCCTCTCAGCATAGAAAATGCATACATATATCCTATAGTAGCATAGCATATTCCAATAGAAGAAAAAGAAAATGATTTACACAAAAATAAGAGAACAAACTGACCATACACTTTATTATCAGTTGAAATCCTTACATAGAAGTCTGGTGGACAAAAAGCTTTTCAAAATAGTACATGAAATTCCAATTACAGAGATCGAACCTCTATGCAACTCTCTCTCATTCCCTTGAACTGAATCCCCCCCTTTTACATATGAATTTCCATGAGATTTATAGATCTATGAGATAGCAACTAGATCCTCAAAGTTTGGATCTGATCTACTCAAAATATACATAGATGACACCTCCTAGGGTCGAATTTTCACTTAGTCATATCAACAAGATTACAAAAAATCTGGAAAATCAGTCCCATACCTAAAATCTAGGGTTTGGCATTTAAAGCATTAAATACATTCAAATCAAATCAAATATTTGAGGATCTTTAGAAAAAATAGCCTCCTTGAACATCCATGTGTCTTCTTGGCTTGACACCTCCTCATGGCACGTGTGGAATCGAACTAAGAGTTGATTGTCCCATTTCACAGCATATGGCGAATTTATGAAAAATAGGGCTACAAAATGACTTCATATATCCCAAACCATAACACCTTTGTAAAACCTGAGAGAGGTTTTTTTTTATATTAGTTGGTTATTGAGAAAAGCATGTTTCATTTTTTCAAAATACCTCTCCATATCCTCGTAATATGTGCCCAAAGATGATGACTAAAATAGGAAAATTCTTGTATTTTCAAATCTGAAAAATGAGTTGTGAAGATCTGCTTGTATCTCCAAAACCATGACACTTGTGTAAAAACTGAGGGAGGTTTTTTTAGATTATTTTGTGATTGATAAAAAACTCTTTCAATTTTTCAAAATACCTCTCCATATGGTCAAAGTATAAGTTTTAAACTGACTACAAAAACATTCATTTCCAGAAAATCCCATGTTTTATGTGTGGAGAGTTGCAAGAACTTCCTGTAGCGACATACAAAAAACCAAATTTTAACATTTTTAACACCTTTCCTTGCCCGGGTTATAGCTGATCATAACAAAAAGAGGAATGACACCTTAGATACAAGAAAAAAAAAAGTGTTTTTTTTTATCCATCATTTTCAGCCATAGTTTAGGATTTGCATTGGAGGTGGAATTCTTAAGCTGAAATATCTCCTTGAAAAATTGATGTAATTGCTTCTGCCAACAAATTCAAACTATTCCTTCTAGTCTGTTGGGATTGAGAACAAATTTTCATTCTCTTGGGATTATCTCCTTCAAATCTGATCGTAGGGTTTGGGCCTTTCTTATCCTTTTTACCTTGTTTTCTTGTAGCAACTCTGTCTTTTCCTGTAGGAGTCTTTTTATTTATTGTCAGACCTCCCTTCTTAACTGTCACAACCAGAAATCTAGACTCGTTGCTGCAAAAAAAGGATATGCATGTTGTGCAATGAGAAATATAGGGTATTTGCTAGCTCTATGGATGAATATTAAAAGTGACCAGCTGCAGTAGTAATGAATAATGCGCCAGATTTTAAAGGAACTAATTTGAAAAAACCTCATCTGTGATACATCTTGGACAACAAACACATAAAGGTGAAAAGAACCTGCCTTCGCATGTTATGACTATCTATTGGGTACTTGCTAACTTTTTTGAATCTTCATTCAACCTTGTAGTACAATCCACGACTTCCAAGTCTCCCAATGGTGCTAACTTAACATGTGGAAGTTCATGTAGTGCTCAGCAAGATTTGTCCTTTTACATTCTTAGATGGATTTGAATTGAATCAGCAGCTTACTAACTTGGGTAATCATGAAGCATAAATCATGATATGACATATATCTCAAATGAAAAGAATTAAAGCTAATGATGCCATCAAACAATCATACAAACATGTGTATAATTTCCTATATCTCGTTTTTACAAGGCTAAGTATCCCTCATTTCTCTCAGCATAATACTAATTTGACCCCCTAATAAGATTTTGAACCCTTAATCAAACTAATGATTAGGAATTATAGCTTATACACAAATTTTGAAATGTAGAAACTAAGAGATAAGAGATGAGACTTAGCAGAACAAAATAGGTGATGGCAAACCCTATTTGGGTCCTTTGGTGCACCTCCCGTGTGTGTCCCCAAGGGTGGTATTTATGGTTTTCAAGGCGATATTTATTTTAAGAATGTTGTTCTAAAGGTGTCTTCTAGTCGTCATCCCTCCCCTTATTCTTTCATGGAGAAAGAATCCCCTTCTTTAACCATTCCCATGGGTCCAGACATAGCTGAAGATGTTGAATACAACAGTTCCAACAGTTTGGTATGTCGCTTCAATGGGTTTTGGCCTTGATTAATTGATCTTCATGATTGGATCTCATCATGTTGGATCCCTATGATTAAAGATGATGTCTTCATCCACCCCTCTATAAAGGGTTTCTTCATCATTGAGTTTGAATCTAAAGAAGACATGGATCTGATTCTTAAATTAGGTTAGTGATTTTGGGGTAATTCAGGTATGTGCATGAAACCCTGGTTCCCCTCTTTCAATCCTTTGTCTAAAATTCTTTCTTCGGCCCATGTTTGAGTGAGACTCACAAATATGACTTTACACTTTTGGGGTTTACCTTCTCTTCAAGTCATTGGTTCAACTCTTGGAAAGTTTTATTTTGCAATTCATGAAACTGAGAAGCATAACATTTCAGCATGTCTCGGGATTTTCATGGAAATGGACTTCAGCAAAGGGTTTCCAGTGTAAATTAACCTGGCAGGTAAAATTGTTCTTGGATTGATAAGTTGGACTATAAGAGAGTTTCTTTGCGATGTATAACCTCTTTTGAGACAGGACACATTGCAACACAATGCCCCAAAGGGCCTAGGAAGAATAAGAAGCCTTAGCATAAATCCACTTGGTGGGTCAATTCTAAGGCAAGTCATGAGTTCGTCTTGCATCCCAGTGAAAATTCAACACCATTAGATCCTCTAATCCAATCACAGTTCGTATCTCAAGAAATTCAACAAGAAATGGTAACTTAGAACCAAGAGCAAGAGGAATTCCCCCCTCTGATTCGGGACATGAAACACATATTCAGTTAAGTTCATAGCCAGTGGCAAGTTGGGTTGATTAGGTTGAAGAACATGGGTCACTCGGACAAGCAGAACCAACATAAAATGACAACTTCGGACTCATAGAAACAGCAAGGACTCCAACAAATGTAGAAGAAGTGTGGATGAAAGTAGGGAGGAAGAAGAAAACTCCATCAACATCTCAACCAATGGTGACAAGAATTTAGGCCTACAATATAGTTTAGTGGTCGACGTCCTTTGAGCATCTTGTCATAGGTTTATGATGTGTTGTTTCTATGTGATTCTTTGGAACCAATTGTGAGAATTTACTCATGTATTAAAGAGATTGATAAGAAAAGTACTAGAAAGATCCAAACTTTCTCTCCCTTTTTCTTTGAAGGGAGCTTGGATATCAACAATAAATTTGAATCTTATGTGAGTCGAAACCCTTTTTTATGTACCTTTCTTGTCAACATTTGATGCAAGCTTTTTTATGCAAAATATCTCACAAATCTAGTTTTAGAAAAACAAGAAAACATTATATTCTATAGTAAGATCAAGTAGGTAGCCTTTGTATTGTCGCAAAACTCCCATCACAATTTCTATGCCTTAATAACACAAAGCTTCACTCCCACACTAATCCTACAACCTTGGATTCTCTACAATATTTTGATAGTTCCAAGTCACAATCTTGGTATGAATTGCTTTGCACCCGTCAACCTTAACATTACATTATTTAACTAATCTACTTCATTTTTCACACACCATGCAATCTAAATTTGTATTTCTTTACATTAACATTAACACATGTAGTGGTTAATAAAAAATATATTTTTTTATATAACATAGACGCTCAAAACCCCTAAGCAAGTCCCATAGCTCATGCAAGATAAATCATATGATCATAGTCAACAAGTGTGAGCACATAGCCATATGAGACACTCGAGTGTGATTGAAAGAACACCAAATTATCAAGAGAAATATTCTTGAGTGAGAATTCATGTAACATATGATTGATATACGAGTCATAGTTTGATAATAGGTCATCAAGAGAAATATTCTTGAGTGAGAATTCATGTAACATATGATTGATATACGAGTCATAGTTTGATAATAGGTCATCTAATTTATTAGAGATTCATCGAGACTTTATATAACACATTTGATTTGATAATTAAAGATATGTTTAATTTAATTTAAGATATAATTTTAATGAAGGAAATTTATGATTTTCATATAATTTGTAAATATTTGTTTGCATAAAAAAAAAAGAATAATCATGAAATAAAAAATAAGTATGATAATTAACAAATTTCCACTTCTATATTTATTTATTTATTTACTATTGGAAATACATATCAATACACTACATATTTATAAATTTACACAAATATTTTGTATAATACATTTATATATTTTTATTGGAAATACATATCAATACATCGCATATTTATAAATTTACACAAATATTTTATATAGTAGATCGCAACTTTTATATTTATGATTTCTTCTCTACCCTTTTATAATTTTCATATAATTTGTAGATAACTTTTGCATAAAAAGAAATTTAAGTGGGTCTAATGGTTAAGAATATGTGTTTCCTCTTAAGAGGTTACAAGTTCAAATCCAGAGGGGGGTAGGGTATGTATACATTCATAGACTTTACCAGTCAAATCACTGGGCGGAGGGGGGTCCCTTGTCCCACAAACAAGGGGGTCTCATACACCAATTTGGTGTGTTGGCTTGGCTGTGACCTTAAAAATAGATTATTATTATATACAGCCTGAGTGGGCCTAATGGTTAAGAACATGTGTTTCCTCCTAAGAGGTCACAAGTTCAAATCCTGAGGGGGGTAGGGTATGTATACCTTCGTAGAATTTACCAGTCAAATCGTTGGGCGAAGGGGGGTCCCTTGTCCCACAAACAAGGGGGTCTCATACACCAATTTGATGTGTTGGCTTGATCGTGACCTTAAAAATAGATTATATTATTATTATTATTATTATTATTATATATATATATATATATATATACATCACCAACTTTTATATTTATGATTTTTTATCTATTCTTTTATTATTATATATAATTAATAAATTTCCACTTTATATATATATATATATATGAAATACATATCAATACAATACATATTTATAAATTTACACAATATCATAACTTTTGCATTTATGATTTCTTATGTATATAGAGAGAGAGGTCACAAGTTCAAATCCAGAGGGGGGTAGGGTATGTATACCTCCGTAAACTTTACCAGTCAAATTGTTGGGTGGAGGGGGTCTCATACACCAATTTCATGTCTGGCTTGGTTGTGACCTTAAAAATATATTATTATTATTATTTGTGAATTGGTGAATGCCAGTTCGGTAGTCAAATAAGTTGTAAGGTTAAATGTCATGACCATTCATCTTCTTTTTATACACATGACAATTTTTCCCATATTTTTTAGTCTAGTCAAATTGTGTATTGTTGAAAATTTTATTTTTTAAAGGATTGTTTTTTGGGGGTAATCGTAATTTTAATTGGGAGTTGGACATGCAAAAACCCTAACCTTATCCCTATACAACTATCAAGACTGAGCCACAAGGAAAGGAAGGGGTTTCATTCGTACTATAATTGTTTATTGTTTCATATCTTAGTAGAGCAAAGGAGTGAGTTTTTTTAAGTAGAAAAAAAGGAAGAAGAAGACCTTGTAGCAACCATTCACATGCCATAATGTCTACCATAAGTCCGTAGTGAGTTCGTCGTACTTTGTATCTTACATTATCTATCTGAGAAGAAAAGAGCAAGGCACAATCCTCATTTTCTTGTTGGATTTTCCACATTAGATTTCCAATCATACTTTTTCTCTTGATTTTGTTGACAATGTGCAAATTTTACTATTGTATCTACCTTATTATATTCTTAGTTCATTTCGATATTTTGAGAAATATTATTGTAATATTACATTTTAATCATAAGAAAACACTACATAATAGAGTATAACATCATGATATTTTTCAATAGCATTTAAGATCAATTGTGACAAACTATCTAGTGGAATATCCATAATAGTTTACAGATCATATTGGTACTAGAGAATTTATTTAGGGGTTTATGTGGAACATTGTAGGATCTAGAGATCAATGTAAATAAATAAGTCTCAAATGTTATCCTACATGGAAAATGAATATAGTAGTATTATGAAAGAACTTGGAGGATACATTTGCAATATTGGAAGTGCAAGTCTTTGACATCTCACTCAGTATGGAAATATTAATGTCATATCTACAGAGTAAGTTCGGACCTTTTAAGCAACTTGGAAACTCTAACTCAGACATTGGCTCTAATGGGAAACTTGAATAGTCAAATAATGAGATAGACAAAGAGAGGCCAAGTTCTAGCATCACATCTTCCCAACCTCTATTTAAAGTGGAAGTGAAAGTGGACATCAAGCCCTATCAAGGTGAGATTGATGCTATGAAGTGGAATTAATGGATGCAACAATTACATATATACTTCAATATGAATAAAGTAGGATAAGAACATAAGCTATCATTTTCCTCACTGAATCTAGAGGGTCATGTCCAAACTTTGTGGGAAAGCTATATAGAGACATTTAAACTTGAGGGTGATCCACTAGTAACTAAGTGGGAGGTGTTTAAGAACATATTTAAGTCCAAATTTTACCCTATTGGGTATGAATATCTTATTGAGGGATTTCAAATGAGCTAAAGAAGTAAGAAAATGAAGTTCTTATGAGAAAATTATGTCCTCAACAAATTGACCTATGTTTTGACCACTGTAGTACCAAGTGCATGCCACACTAGCACTTATTACTCACACATGTGGATCTAGTCACATGTGAAATTCCAAGGATATTCAGAAGGTTAAAATCCCTAATCTTAATTGGGAGTTGTGGCATGAAAAAACCTTAATTCTAACCTTATAACTATTAGGACATGTTAAAAAATGAGTCACAAGGAAAGGAAAGGGTTGCATTCATATTGTAACATTTTGTTGTAATATAGATGACTAGAGAAAATGATTGTTATATTTGAGTGGAACAAATGTACAAAAAGACCTTATAGAAGTTGTTCACAAGTGATAGTGTCTATTGTAACTCCATAGTGAGTCCATTCTTCTTTGTAAACAAGAAGGTGCATTGCTCATTTTCTTGTTGGTTTTTCCCAAATCAGGTTTCCCATAGTACATATTGTCATTCCTTGTGTTGGTGTGCTCATTTTACTAATATATGTTCTCTCTTATATTATCAGTTCATTTCAATATTTTGACTAATATACTTGTAATATTACATTTTGATCATAAGAAAACATTGTATAAATGAGTATAACCTCATGGTATTTTGTAGTAGAATTTAAGATGTCTTGTAACAAAGTGTCTAATGTAATACCCATGATAGACTATAGTTTATATATCATATTGGTATCAAAGAAGTTTTGTATGGGGTTTCTATGGAATATTGTAGGATCTAAAAATTGATTTAAAGAAAGCAGCTCCAAACAATATTCATGTGTATGGATATTGTATCATTCCAAAGGATGACCTAGAGGAGACATTTGCAAGAATGGAAGTGTGTCTTTGACATCTTCATAGTATGGAAATTTTAATGTCGTATCTATAGAGTAAGTTAAGATCATTGTGGTAGGACACTATTTGTAACCCTCATTCATTATGATTAACTTATTTATAATTATGTCGACATATTATTGCTTTATATCCCTCTTTGTCTCCTATATATACATCAAGGAGATTGATTTGAAGGATAATCATTATTTTGCATTTGATATCTTGTAAAAGAAGGTTTCTCATGCAAAGAGACTTCTTATTAATTCACTCTTTTACTTGATTAGGTGTGACGTCACTAAATTTGGTCCTCTTTATTTTATTTAGTTATTTGGTCCATAACATTTGGTATTAGAGAGAACAGTTATCGGTTTGGCTCCTTCAAATGAGCCATATCACCAATTTTCCTCTAACTATTTTTTTTTATCACTAGAATTGCATGGAAATTTTAGGATCAATAGAGGAAAGAACTAAGTACATTGCATGAAAATTTGAAAATCTAGTTCATCATATTTTCCAAGCTACAAGCTATACAAGTTAGGGTTTTGTTTAATCCCCAAACTAGGCTTAAATAGGTGGTTTTAGTAAAATAGTCATATCTAACAATTACAATGTAAACATTGAGTGAAACTCTTGGGATTGGATAGAAGCTAGACCCAAGTTTTTCAAGCACAAATTTTATACATGCCATGGAAATATTGGACAAATAGAAATCTGTACAATTTCACTCACTTAAAAGACACCAAAAACAATAAGTTATGGTATCTTGGACCTAGCTTCCTCTTGAATACTTGAAATTGAATTAAACTTGTGGGAATCTGAAGGAGGCATATTAGGAAATTACCATGTAAAATTTAATACCATGAGAGTATCAAAATTAGATTAACATCATGTGAAAGATGGGCTAGTAGAGCAAATCCCATGTCATGACTTTACAAGGGTTGCAAGGAGACCCTATTTTAGATTTTTTTCTTTATTTTGCAACAAGTAGATTTTTTAGGTTAGAGATGTGTATCAACATATAAAAACATAGAGATTTTTCATTCAAAAGGTTAAATTATGAAAGGGTAGCATACAGAAAGTGAATACAGATGGGGTGATCATAGGATGCCCTTATACACAATCATTGGTACTCAATAAGTAGTACTATATTAAACATAAGTTGTTTATGTGTTTGATCTTCCATGCACCTTAGAGTATATTGGAAGAACCATAGGTATACGTGAGACCATACTTAGATCATATTTCAGTAGTTTATAAGTACAATACATCAATAATAACACTTGGGTAGATCACTCTAATGTACCTAAGAATCGAGTAGTATGACTAAGGGTATGGTCCATCATCATTTTTAGCATTGTGAAAGACCTATCAAGTACTACTATTGGAAACTAAATGGTATATCAAATAGATATAGAGCCTAACACTCCATTTCCTATAAGACCCTGCAAAACCCTTTCCCATCTTGTCTAGATGTAGCAAGCCAAATCTGACTCCTGTGAGGGCTTATGAAGGGTCATCCTTGACATAAGAAAATAATGAATATGTTGAATTTAATGTGTCCAAGTTGGAAGAGAAAATAGAGAGTATGGAAAAAACAATGGAAAATAAGGTTGACATCCTAAATATGGCAAGCAAAATAGAATGTGAAAATTTTAAAGATGATATTAGGTCAAACATGGAAAGAAAAGATGATCTAAAAGAGATGGAAAACAAAGATGATCTCAAAGAAAAGAGGGAGGACCTTACAAAGAAGATAACAAACATCCTTATCCTAAATTATCCTCTTCATTAAGAGGATAAGGAGAATAACAGTATCTAGTCCCATTCACATATGCAGAACATTTTAACACATATGGGGAAAAAGAGGATTAAGTTCTAGACAATTGATCTTTCATCACTCATAGATCCACACCATTGTGGTTTCAACTTGGTGTCAAGGAACTACTTCATTCCCAAGACCAATATGAGGAATTTTTATGGTAATTATTCTATGACATGTATATTCTAGATGGGCCAATTCATAGATATACAGCAAGTGCCAACTCTAAAAAAGTTAACTATTATATATTTATATTTAGAATTTGATCAATTTGTGTGGTACAAATGCCTTTTTGAATGCAAAAAGAACTTTGTTATACCTTGATCCATTTTTATGGAAGAAAAGCTAGCACATTATCAACATAGTATGAGCAACACATTCTTTATTAATTAACAAATCTTAGGAAAAGAGGTTGAGTTACATAGCCCATTCAACAATTTCAAAAGTTGATTTTAGAGTGAAGGACCTTCTAGAGGAGAAATTGGTGGATATTTTTTATGGGTAGATTAAAGGAGAACATTCAATGTTAGGTATATTTTTGGGGTGCCTATTCAGGCCTCAACTAGCCCCAAATTTTAAAAGCTTGGGGACCTCCCTTTAAATTTTAAACGAGCTTCATCAATGGACTTTTCTCTCTATTTTATCCTTTTTGTATGTTGTTTTAATTGTAGTGGGTTGGTATCATTAAAGCAATGTTTCATGTCTTCTTGAGTTTCATACTCAAAAGCATTGTAAGCTAGGTTCTTAATCATGCTTCACTTTAATTTTCCTTTCTACTGCATGCTCTGATTAATTTGGTGAAATGGATCTTACTTGGTCTAGGCACATTTATAGCCACATCATCAAATGTTGCAAGAAAAATGAATTAGAATTAAATGGCACTTGACAATGTTATGGTATTTTCTATTAAATTACACATTCACGTGCCTAAGTGATGAATGTTGATTCTTGATGAAGGCATGTAGTGCTTTCACATGTGCATAACACAAGTATATGAGAGGGTGGCAACATGGAGCTATGAGGAAAATTTGTTGACATCTAGATGAGTCTGATATCACAATCTCGTGCTAGTACTACCCACTCAGCTACATTGTCAATTACATGATTTGACACCTGGGGCCTCAAAGGGCTTAACATGGGTTAAGACAACAAAATCATCCAACCAATGCATAATGGTGTTTTTGACATCAACAAAGTGTTATACTAGCTCATATGAGGTCAACCAAGCTATTCTCCATCATCAACAATCTTGAGAATGAGTTTTGGGAAAATTTGACAAATTTGGGAATTTTTGGTGGAGTGTTGGCATCCGATGTCAATTGACCTTTTTCATGGATTAAAATCAGTTAAATGATGGGAAAAAACACTAATTTTTTTCACCATATGAAAATAATATATAATCGGTATCGACGAAAATAAAATGAAACTTGACTATGATGAAGCATCAACATGTACAAGACACACACTTCTATTTTAAAAATGCTTTTGAGCATAAAATTGGGAGTCCAGTCAAACTCTCAATTTTATCATTGAAAGGATTTACTTGGAGATTTTAGGGTCTACAAATACAATTCAACTAATGAAATTTGATTCTGACACCCACATGTAGTGTAATATCACAATTTTTACTCATGGAATTATTTGTAATTAAATACTTATATACTTTGCATGATTACTTTATAACTCTTCTACACTAACTCCATGGGTTAGATAAACAATGGTATTGTGAATATTGCACGTCTTTTTGTATTGAAATTAATAAAGATGAAGATCAAGATCAGTTGAGCTTGAGCTCCCATAGGGGCTTTGATACCATAAGAGGGGAAAGGTGAGGGGGTTTAAGGGAGGGTTTACGTTTAAATAATCTACCTTATTCTACCTTGAACCCTCACCCAATTTCAATTTTGAATTTCAAAACAAAAATGAGTTAAGAGGAGTGGAGGAAACCAATATCTCAATCCAAGCCATAACTCCTAAATTTTAGCAAACTGTCTCTCCTACATTATTGGATCTAGGAAGAGAACTTGTGCGTGAATTCTCTATCCATGACACATGAGGAAAATTCGAATGGGGAGAAGAAGGTTGTTAGAAAAAGTGGTAGAGAAGAGTTTGGAGGGGTTACACATTGGAAAAAGAGATCCAAGCCCATGATATACCAACCATCCATGAAAGGAAGCTCATAGCCTTGAGAAAAAGCCAAGAAACCATGGAGAACTCCACTGAAACATGAGGTTGAAGACTAGACCTTCTATGCACACACTGAAAAGAATAAGAATGGATAGTTTATGGGGTGTTGTGCATAAAATAAGGAGGTGCTCCTTGTGTTGTATGGGGAAGGTATGTGGGTGCCTTAGTGTTGCTCCATCGTCAAGAAAACTGTAGAAGAAAACATTGGTTGAAACCCGAATTTCAAAGTAGTTATCCCTGCCTCATCCTGGTGTCATAGCTYGGCTAGGGGGTGCCATACATTGTGTATTTTCCTATGGTTGGGTGGAAATCGATCGTTCAGATGGTTTTCAGTCTACAATTTTCCAACATATAAGTTATAATCTCTGCCATGGATCATAAAAATTTATATATGTGTGATTTTACRTCCATCAAATTATGTCTCTGGTTTCTAAGAATCTTTGTAGATATTTGTTTTGTAATTGTTATTGAATTTAATTATGGAAAAACCATCTTTGTGGGGAGTTCCTCCCATCTTCCAGTAATAAAATATTCAGAGGAGATGACAGTCACCAGATTTATCTATAACGATAATACATGTTGTTGAAAGAAATCGGGTTAGTTTTTCACTCTTTAAATTGTTTCCTCTCTCCAAAGATCAATTTGGTTATGGTGTTAGAGATCAAGAAGAATCTTAGTGAATGTGTGTAGAATTGGGTATTGTTGAAACTACCAACTAATTCCCATGTGGATGCATGCACACAACATTAGCTAAAAATAAAATGTGCATGCATGCACACTACAGTGAACAGTTTGTATAATTGGTGGATTTGGTTGTAATCAGTTTGTCTAACTATGTAATAGATATTATATATATATCATACCCATAGAGGTGTGGTAGTAGCAATGTAGTGTAGCCCAGTGTGTGGAAGAGAGTGAGAGGATAGTTGTAAGCATGTGTTTGGCTATTGTAATTCTCCCTTGATCAATAAGAATATTGATTATCATTGCCCCGTGGATGTTTCCCTTGTGAATGGTTTTACCACGTAAAATATTGTGTTCAATTGATGTGATTTATATGTCTTGTTTTCTTTGTTATTAAAATATTGCTTTGTTTATGCTTCTGCTTCCTAACAAGTGGTATCAGAGCACAAAGTTGAAGGATTTCAGAGTGAAGGAGAAGAGAATATGGTCGTTGGATATCAGAGTTTTTGTTTGTGGAGCAAATAGATATTCAAGATTGAGTTTTTCATTGAAGTTGTTGAATACGGAGGAAAGACGGAGAATTTACAGCAGTGGATGTTAGTTTATTCCCTAATTCTCCCTAAGCTCAGTTAAAAGAGCATTAGTTTCTCCTAGACTTTAGAAATAAAAAATTTCAGGGACCCCCCATGACAAACAGAGAGCGCATTGATGAACGCTCCCAAAAATTTCAAGGAATAACGCTCACCATGCCATACAAAGGGCAAGTTAAATAACGCTCCCCATGTCATACAAAGGGCACATTGACTAACGCTCCCCAAGCCATACACAAGGCTTGTTAGTTTTCTCTTAGGAAAGTCAAGTTTGTCCAAATGGAAAAGGTACAGAGTTCAAAGTTTGAGGTGGAGAAATTCAACGACAAGATTAATTTTGAGTTATGGAAGCTCAAGATACGGGATCTTTTTGTGCAACAAGGATTTCAAAAGGCATTGGCGGGCAAGAAACCAACAAGCATGATAGACGAGCACTGGGAATATCTGGATGCAAGAGCTCTTAGTACCATATGTTTGTGTCCGGCAGATAAAGTTTTGTTTAACATCGTTAGAGAGGAGACAACAACGGGATTTTGGAACAGACTGGAAAGTCTATATATGAGAAAGTCTTAATGAACATAATCTTCTTGAAGAGGCAGTTGTATAGCTTACGGATGAAAGAAGGTACAAAATTTGTTGATCATTTAAATGTTTTCAATACTCTGATTTGTCAATTATCTAGTATGGAAGTAAAATATGAAGATGAGGACAAAAAAATCATGTTACTTTGTTCATTACCTGAATCTTAGGATCATCTGGTCACATCGATTTGGTTTAGCACAACAGACACCATCGATTATGATATTGTTGTGGGAGCTTTGTTGGATGAGGAAATGAGGACAAGATCCAGTAAAGAAACCTCAAAATCAGAAGCAATGGTGGTTAGAGGTCGATCTACAGAAAAGAGGGAAAAATCATAGAGGTACATCAAGATCGAAGTGTTATAGTTCAAAATGCCACTACTATTTCGTACATTCGCCTACTCATTTAGACATTTTCAACCACTTTTGTTGAGGTACCTCTTAAAAAACATCTTTTTGTATGGTGTGCATGCCCTGATACACATGCAGAGCATGTACATACGCGACCTGGATACCTAACACCCCACATGTACTCTCAAAAGTTGAAAAAAATAAAAAAGTTATGCGCTTTCTGGCAAATTTACGAGCTATTTTGGGTTGCACAACCATTTTACCTCCCATAGCCCTTCTGAAAACCGATTAACCATCATTTCTCCATGTAAAATGGCCCTAGTTGGGTCATTTGAATATATCAAAGAAGAGGCAAATGAACTCTGCCAAAATTTCTCTCTCTCTCATTCCAAGCCTTTGCATCATGTTTTGAGTTTTCATCCTCATCATTCCCAATCATTTATCCTTCTTATGCAATCCATCCATTTCCCTCTATTGGCATGTTGGTTGTAAGGATCTCACTTTGGGAATGGTGCACTTGGATTCTAATTAGAGGAACCCAAGCGAGGTTCGTGGAGCGGTGTCGGCAAGAATAAGGTTGTATCTTATCATCTTGTTTTCAAAAAAGAGAAAAAAATTATCCCAAATCTATGTGTCTTCATGTTTATATTTCTAAATTGCTTCCATGAATATTTAGTCCTTTAAATGATCTTGGTGATTATGCATATGTTGTTATATATTATTCTTTGAAGTTGTTTTAGGCCAACATTGGGAGGAGGCCTACAATCCAGGAGAGAACAGTGAGAGGGAAGGATATACTACAAACAAAAGGACTTAAGATGCATACCTTAATTTACCCTCCCTTTCCTTAATTGTCATTAGGTCTTGTTGGATTTGAGTGAAATAGGAGTAATTATGTCTTTTAAGGTGTCATTTCTCTGCTTAGTCACTAGACCATGATTAGGGGGATTTTTCCCCATAGAAGAATTGGTGACTCCACTGGGGATTCTCCTTAGGGTATGTTTGGGAGATCTTTATTTGGTTTGATTTCTTGTTTTATCTGTGCTTTCTGAGTCTATCTTAGTCTTTGGTCACCCTCTGGGTGTTTACCAAGTTTCTTGATTTAGGTCTCAAGTCTGAATCTTTTCTTTTTTGAAGATTTTCATACTTGTATGCATCATGTTAGTTGCTCAGACCATGTACATATGTGTGCTACCTTAGTATAGCCTGCATACATACATAGGATTTCTGAACATAGCCCATGTATCTATTAGAATTTGGGGTTTTTTCAAAACCATTTTTCCTTTTTTCAGTAAATTTTTGGTTTCCCAGGTCTACCTGAGTATCAGGGACCTATGTTGATTGTTACTTGACAATTTTTGAGTCCCATTTTGTTTAAAAGGTTGCAAGAAGATCTTTGTTGTATAGTCTTCTTTGTTTCTCTGTTTTTTTTCAAAGTTTGAAGGTTTGTTTACAAGCTTCAAGTTCTCATCTGGATTCTGTTGAATATCTACCCTCTGGCAATGGTCTAGGACCTGAATCAATCTTTTGTGTGTTTTCCTTCTCTCTTTGTATACTTTTAAAAATAAAATAAAGTTTTTTTATTGTGCTCCTTAGGTTTTCATTTCAAAAGCCAAAAAATATCAAAAAAAAATTGTAGTTGAGTTTAAGGATTTTTTCCCTTCCCTTGCTTTCATTTTCAAAAAAAAAAAAAAAAGCTTCTTAGCTGCATTTTCATGTTACATTGCATTGTTTACATTTTATATTTGAAAAAGAAAAATATCTTAGTGTAGTTTTTTTGTTTTCTTCTCATCTTGAAAAGAATTTTAAAAGGAAAATAATACGCGTTTGTTTTCTTTCTTTACTTTTCTCGCATTGAGGACAAAGTTGCATTGTGCATTTTTTGCATTGAAAAGAGAAAAGTTTGCATTTCAGGTTTTTGAAGGATTTCTCATGCATTTTGCTTGAAACTCTTTTTCATTTGTAGAATTAGTGTAAAATCTTCTTTGTCATTGTTCTAATTAGTTTCTTTTTTACAAGAGTCTCAAACAACATCAGTTTTACTTATGTTCCTTGAGTAAGAAAAGATCCTAAAACGAATGCGCTAATGTAAAATATATTAGTAACACTTTTTCTAGGTTCACCAATAGCTTAGGCTAGGGCCTTGGATTAGGTGTGGAAAGGTAAGCTCTCCAAGGCCAACCAAAAATTCACTTAGGTGTATGTGTTAGGGTGTGAAAATTTTGCCTTGTACTTACTCAATCCATGAAGCTCCTCTAACACAAGAGTCAAACACAAGGCCGCGTGGAGGGCGGTGATGGAGATATCCACTCCCAATCCTGAAAAAGAATTTGGGAGCGTGTGTATTGGGGGTGAATCTTATAGCGTTATTGGCCTAACTTGTGTCAGACCTCGAAGACACTTGGATCCATCCAAGGTATTCTAAGAGTGATTCTGGCCATGTTGCATTTTAGGCCTCAAGAGGAGCTTCGGGCTTATTTACCCTGCCCCTGGTTGTTTATTGCAAGTTGGTGGCCTAGTTTCCATTATATAGGTTGACACATAGGTGACTATGAGGGGTATATTGTGGTACCTGAGGTAGACTATGTACTCTTTCGGCGACACCCAAAGGGTAACTGCTTCTCTTGGACAAACGTTTTCCTTTTTGAATGCTTTGGACAATCAAGACTTCATCTCCCTGGGTCGAAAGCATTCAGAAGGGTAGTTTGTTTGGATTGTATCTTTTAGGCATTTATTTTTAGTGGTGTGCTCTGTGTTCCCAAGTTTTCCATAGAGAGTTAGTCAGTCATTGATTTGGACTCAGGACCTCATCCACCTAGGCTGAAGATTTGGGAAAGTTGTTTGTTTGCGATGTTTCTCTTAGGTATTTTTATTGGAGTGTTGCTTTGTGTAGTTGGCCTTAGGTTGTTTCAGGGTCAACACTTTTGGATCATTGATTCAAGGTGATTGAACAACCTCTCTATTGGTCGGGAAGGACCCCTGGTCTTTCTCTTGAGAATGTTGAGTCGCCTCCTAGGCGTGGGTTCTTATACCACTGGTTCGCTAGAGTTAGTGTGTGAGACTTTTACGAACTTGAATGATCCCGCAAGGGAGGAACCTGTGCATAAGATCTTCATTACCAAAGTTCCTGACGATACCAACCAAGGAACCCCTTCACAAGGAGATTCTTGTGTTTTTCCTTTCTTTGGAAACATTGGTGTCCCTTTGATGGCCACTTTGAAAATTCCTGGGTTGAATGTGGGACTGTCGGTTTGGTTGGGTACCATTACAAATGTTTGGAATGCTCTCGACGCTTCTCAGTTAAGCAACTTATATCTTAGGCATTATGTTGATGTTCCTTCGTCAACAAAGTATTATCCTCCTCCTATTTCCTTCTCTAGTGAAAGTATAGCTACTAGTAACTAGAAGTCTAAATGAAATAGAAAGAGGAAAAATAGGAAGAAGAAATATTCGACCTCTACCAGTAATGTTGGGGGGAAAAGTGTCGTCATTGCTAGTCATACTGGAAATAGTTTTGTAGCCTCTATGATTCATGTTATTAACCAATCACCAACCTCTGCTAATCATGTTGGAGAGTTTTCAACAACCTCTACGAGTCATGTTGAAGACAAGCAACCAACCGTTGCAAGTCATGCTAGAAGCAAGTCTCTAGTCACTACTAGTCATACTGGACAAATATCACCAACCTCTTCAAGTCATGTTGGGGGAACGACTCTCATCAATGAAAATCATACGAGTGATATGTTAAGAACCTCTGCTAGTCATGTTGGGGGCAAGAAATCAGCCACTGCTAGTCATGTTGGGGGCATTGATTCTGTTGAGAAACATAAACTGATAGGACGTAATCCTTAAGTTCTCTTGTAAGCTTTGCAAGGAATATCACCTTACTCATATATACCCATGCATTCCATAGGTATGAAGATTGTATTCCATGTCTGCAAGCTCTTATCATTCTGAGTCTTCTTTGGTTTCCTAGTAGTCTGTTCAACCTTTGGTTGGTGAAGTGGTCGCGTTGATGCAATCTTCAGCCAATCCCACTCCTCTTTTGAGGGGTGATGCGCCTTCATACCTTGTTGTCTCGGAGTCTATTCAGCCATTGGTTGAGAAAGTGGTCACATCAATTCCATCTTCGATCGATCCCACTCCTCTTTTGGTGGGTGATGTGCCTTCAAACCATGTTGTATCGTAATCTATTCAATCATTGGTTGAGAAAGTGGTCACACCGATGCAATCTTCAGTTGATCCCACTATTCTCTTGGAGAGTGTTGATTCTACCAAAGTGGTCATGTTGATGCAATGTTCATTTGATCCCACTCTTCTAATAAGGAGTGATGTGTCTACTGACTATTTTTTTAGCATTTCTATTTCAATACCTTCAGGACAAGGGGACATTTCGCTCACTTCGAGCACACCCCCTCCAACTCCTAGGATGGTTTCCTTTGATTGGAATGACCTTGTTGAGCCTCTCCTTCCTTCTTTTGCACCCTTTCAAATAAGGGTTGAAGTTTATTCAAAAAACATTTATCAATGTATTATGGATGAAGGAGCCTCCATAGGTATTTTATCCTCCCCGACTTCGCAAGATTTGGGTTCTTACGAGCTTGTGTCTGCTTCGCATGAGTTTTTGGATTTTGACAGACGTTCTAGTGAATATTTGGGGACTCTTCCTTAGTTTCCTATCTCATTAGGTGGGAATATTTTCCTTGTCAATGTTATAGTGGTGCAAGGCCTGTTAGATTTCAATATGCTTCTCGAGAATGATTATGTATATGCTATGAACGTTGTGGTGTCTACACTCTTTCGAGTGATGCATTTCCCTCACAGTGGAAGAATTGTCACTATCGACCAACTGACATATGAAAATCACCATCCTAATTCGGCGTTAGTTCAGGTTTCCCCTTTGTATGTTCCTAGTGTTTGTGTAGACTCTACCCTGCCACAGATAAATTATGTGGTGTCTTATCCTCAATGTTGAATTGCTTATGAGTAGGAACCCGTGCAATCATGGTTTCCTTCTCGATACATAGTCTCATAAATTGATTAGTTTTGTTATCCAATAGGGGCATGGGATCTGTCACTTCCCCCTCTTGGTCTGAGTGATCTTGAGTTTCCTTTCGAGTCTAATCTCGTTGTTTGTAGATCCTCAATCCCTTGTGCTTGTGATTCTTCGCTAATAGACTCTTCCAGTCCTGGCCAATACCTCCATTGTCATATGGAATATGGTCAATTTGCTTAGCCTTTGGGATTGTCGACCCTCCTCATTCACATTATTTCTCGGATATAAATTGCCTTCGAATGAGGCTATCCTTGAAGCCATGACTATGGATTTTATATCATGGGAAGACTTACACCGTGGTTTTTGTTGTCTTCCCTTTTGGGAGACTTTCCAAGTTGACTATCAAAGAGACTCTTGGTCAGAGCCCAGCAACGGAATCTACTTGAACCAGTACTACGCATGATTTGTAAGATTGTGCGATGCATTGTACCATATTGTATAGTCCAGGTTTGTTGTTTTCAAGTTTTGTATTCAGTAGCACCTCTTATTTTATGAAGTTTCTATCTATATTAAATTTATTAACTTCTGGAAGAGTGTTATTTCCCTTATATGCAGGATCTTGGAGACATTTTTCTTTGACTTGTTTTCATTGTATCGATCCGTTCTGATAGGTATTGACCTAGAAACTGGCATGTAGGTTAGATTTATCCCTACTTGCATTTTTGCATTATCCATTTCCTGGTTCATTTGGCCCTAGGATCGACCCCATTGAATTGTGACACTAACCTTCCTTATTGATAAGTTTGTCGTACTTTATGTGGTAGAGCCTTCCTTCCATGGGAATCCTATATAGAGACTTTTTTTCCATTTGGTTCCCATGTCGAATAACTTCATAGGCACAGGAACCATGTTTAGTCCCAACATGACTTTCTGTTGAAGCCTCATCCTTCTTCTTCATCACTATTTTGGCCTATACCCATGGGACTGCCCTAGAGCATGGATTGTCTTCTTTCAAGCTAAATTAAACTATGAAAGCGCCATCTAGCAAGAGATTATTTGTACTTTTCGACCTCATTTAGATTACATTTCAAAAGTATCCCCCTTGGAGTCTTCTTTAAGCTCTTTTTAGACTCCCTAAAAATGAAAATATTGCTAAGCGATATTGTTTCCCTTCACGCTCATCAAAGTGAAATTTGAAGGCACATTTGTCTGGTGATAGTTTACCCCTTTTCAATCTAGCTAGATAATTTTACGAAAAAGGTACGCCCTAGGAGCCACGGTTCGCTAGGAGAGTATTCTAAGGTGTAAGTTTAACCCTTTCTTGGGCATGGGGGACTAGATTTGTGAAAAAGGGCCATTCTCCTTGGTTTTGGTTTATCACTTTTTCGAGCCTTGGAGATTATTTAAGATAAATGAAACTCCTGGAGTCTTCTTTAATCCCTTTTCAAACTCCGTAAACGGGAAAATATCGTCAAGTGACCTTGTTTCTTTCACACTCGTTAATTGGTCCAGAAAGAACATCTATTTGGCATAGGTTTACCCCTTTTCTGGCCAATAGATTAACCAGGAAAAATATACGCCTCGGGAGACTCATCTTGTTGGGAGAGTTATCCTAAGTTATGTTTTATACTTTTTTGGGCTCAGGGGACTAAATTTATGAAAAAGGACGAGGGAGTTCATATTTAATCTCTTTTCAGACTCCTTAAAATTGAAAATACAACCAAGTGATCTTGTCTCTGTCACACTCGTTAAAAATATTTTAAAGAGGTTTCCTTTTGGTATAAGTTTAACCCTTTTCCGGACTGACTGGACTATGTACAAAAAAGGAATACTTTGGCCCCAGTGACAATAAGAGTTCTTCGTATGATTTTATTATTTTTCGGGCCTTGGAGACTAAACTTATGAAAAAGACCACTTTGGAGTCTCCTTTTACTGGTTTTTTAGACTCTCTAAACGTGAAAAATCGTCGATCTTACCTTCTCTGAGCTAGTAAAACTTTACATTAAAGGAATCTCATTGTGTTAATTCATAGTCACATTACATGTCTCACTCTTGCATCTTTGGCCTAATGTCGGCTCCATTTTGTTGTTGTTGAAATTTTAGAGAATTCCTCAGGTGCATGCCTTGCAACATTTTTGCCTTTGTGATCTGATACCCTG
>ML788171.1:396029-422267 GCA_009831015.1 Picea engelmannii | reverse complement strand
GGATCAATTGGCTTCTTCTACATCAGACTCTTCATGATGGTTGGGTTGAGGTTTTTTCTTATGATATTTTGTTTTCTTGAGAAACTTGAAATTTTCCTCTCCTTTTGGGAGGCTCCCATGACCTAATCTTAAATCACAGGCTGTGAGGATTCCATACAATTCATCCATGGTGAGTTGATCTAGATTTTCTCGATCTTCAAGAGTGGACACTTTAGGATTATACAACATAGGAAGTGATGTTAGTATCTTTTCAACTAACTCATTGTCTGACACGTCTACTCTCAAACCTTTGATTGCATTAACAATATTATCAACTATTTCGAAGTACTCTGAGATATTTTATTCATCCTTCATTTTTAGACCTTCATATTGTACTTTGACAGTCTGAAGTTTGGCCCTCTTTACCTTGGAATCTCCTGCATATATAGTTTCCAATTTATCCGAAAGTTGTTTTGTAGTTTTATATTTTAGTACTTTAGCAAGTACCTTCTTACTCAATCCAGCTTGTAGTGTGTTTAAAGCCTTTGCATGTTCCAAAAATTTCTTATTGTCTTATGCTTCTGTGGGAGTGTCTTTTGGAACATCATATCCTTTTTCAACTAATGTCCATACTTCCAGTCCAATGGACATCAGATAGATTTTCATTCTAACACTCCAGAAAACATAGTATTCACCATCAAATAGGGGGACTTTCAATGACATCTTCAATTGTTGATCCATTCCGATGTATATTTATCTTCAAGTGATTTAAACCTTTAATGAAGAGACTCGCTCCGATACCAATTGAAGGACCAGATCCTGTCACTGAGAGGGGGGGGTTGAATCAGTGACGCAATAATTTTATCAATTTTTATTTTAATGCAATCAATATTATAACACAAAATTTTATCATGGAACCCAATTGTGAAAACCACAAATACTTTTATATTAACTGCAAAAAAAAAAAAATTGTGTGTTACATAGAAGGAAGATGTTCTTCCTCTTAGATCAGCACCAACTGGTAGGAGGGTTCAGCCCCATGTTTAGTCAACTACAACTGACAAGGAAGCACCTACTCCCCTGCATGCTCCAACCTATCCTTGCACCACCCAACCACCCTTAATTTCATCAATCTTGAAATAGGATATCTAGTCCAATAATGGTCTTCTATATTAAACATTGGATTCCATAACTACTGCGATGTCTCCTTATGAGCTTGATCTTCAATAAGACCTCTACAGCCACACTTTCTAGTTCACATCTCATCATATTTATAAGCCTTTAAACTTTATAAGCATGTCAATTTAATATTACATAACCCTTGTTTTAATTAACACAGTCATTAACATGACTTTTCATAACCACACATCATTTTTGTTGATGATTGCAGCTATGTGAGACATTCTCCAGCTTACAAACCTATGACATGTGGATCATTGCAGCCATGTGAGATATTCTCCAGCTTACAAACTTGAGAGAAAGCCCTTGAAGAGGGTGTGTGGTTCCTATATGAGACAGAGCTAGAATGTAGATATGACCTCCTCCATTCAGAGAGTTGAGAAGAACTCCAGATGATTATCATGTGGGAAAGTTGATCTACTTAGTTGGACGTGCCTATGGTTGAGCACAAGGTGAATGTGTGAAACCCAAAATTTTTGGGTGCATCATCATGAGAAAAGAAATGAATATGATGCGTTATCCTCCTCTAAGAAACAGAGTTGATGAGAAACTCCATATGAATCTCCTATGTGATGCAGTGGAAAAGAAGATCTATTGAGTGGACGTGTCTATGGATGAGCACGGGTGAACAAGTGAAGATCTGATTCTTCTATGTAATGCAGTGAACCAAAGATATGGACATCCCTATGGATGTAACCATAGTGGATGAGCACTAGTGGGTGTATCTAATACTTTGAAATAATGTCCAAGAGTCAGACCTGTATGTAACCCTAATTGTAATGTAAAGGGTACAGGTCGGCCCCACCTTAATGTGATTGGTCAGTAATGTAAAAGATAATTAATCTGGTCAATATTAATTATATTATAATCTAGTGAGGTCATCCATTTTGTGCCAATAGACACTTATGTTGACAGGTTTATGTTAGTATAAGTAAAGGTAAATTCCTCATTGAGGAAACACATCTTTCAAGTGAGTTTGGAAATTTCAGCAAGTAAACCTTCTTGGGAAAAGTGTGCACCTCTCTTGGGCACTAGTCTTCTAGGGTTTGAGCACCCTCTTGTGTGTTAGGTTTTATCTTGGTGGTGAAGTTATTTCTCTTGAGGACTATAGCAAAGGATTTGGCTGGGTTTTCTTACCTTGTTGAGAAGGATTTCCCAACCTACTTCTTGTGTTCTTGTGCATGGTGCTTATTCTTGTGATCTTGGTTGCTGCAACATTTATGGTTATGGTTAAATGCTAAAAATGAAATGAACGTCATGATTAACCTTGAATATTGAAAAATAAACATGGTATCAGAGCATAGGTCTTGAAATAACCCATTGAAAAAGCATCCACCAAGTCTCATCTCACCTTTTGCAGAATTGTACGACCCTTCTAGGGTTTCCAGAAAATTCATTACGACCCTCCTTTCAGTGGTGATTCAGCCCTTAATACTTTTAATTTGGGGATACTTTTGGCATAGAAGAGTACGACCTCCTCCAACGCATCTCCAGAAGCTCTCAAAGTGAAATTCTGAGAAATTTTGATTTTTGGCCCTAGGGTTTCTTGTGTGTTGAAATTTCCTGCAGAATATTAATTCCAGATTTCTGAAGAAATGTTTCTCCTGAATCTGCAAGCATATCTGTGACACTATCAAGTTAATTGTTGGGATTCATAATTCCAACATAATTTGAGGTTACTAATTCAACCAAATCATTAGGTTTTTAAAATACAGTTGACGAGAGTTTGAAGAAAAGAATCAAATGAAGAACAGAGCCTTAGTAGAAGATAGGATTGATGGAGAAAGAAACTTCAACTCCTAGAAATCAAGGCTTCAAGTCACCCTTGAATAATATGGCCTATTGTATGTGGTAACTAAAACCCTACCAGCCACAACTACAGATATAGAGAAGAAGATAAGAAAGGAAGAAGATATCAAAGCAAGAAAATTAATCATCTACTCAGTAAGAGATCACCTCCTACCTTGTATTGCCAACTTGAAGATAGCCTATGATATGTATGAATCTTTAAAAGGAATTTTTGAAAGTGATAACACCCTCAGAGCACTTACCTTGAAGAGCCAACTTCAAAGTAATAAGATGATGAAAGGTGACACAGTTGTCGTCTTCTTTATGAAGTTATCAGAGATTAAAGAACAGCTAGAGACCATCAAAGAAATAATGTCTGATAGAGAACTTGTCTTAACCACTCTCAACAACCTCCCAAAATCATGGGAGCCCTTCCTTCAGAGTATTAGTGGAAGAGAAGCTCTACCAACCTTTGATCGTCTAAGGATAGATTGTACTCAAGAAGAACTTAGAATTATAAATAGAGGAGTGGAAGATTCCTCGGAAGAAAATCATGCTCTTTCACTTCATACAAAGAAAGGAAGAAAATTCAAAAGAAATTTCAAGAAAACATTTAAAGGTGAAAAGTCTTCATCAAACCCAGGTTATCAAAGAAGAGATGTTTTGGAAATTCAGTGCTTCAGATGTGACAGTTATGGACACTATTCAAGAAATTGTCCAACCGGGAAGAAGGGAAGACAATATGCTTCCACCGCTGACATTGATCCAGACCCACCTCAAAAGAATGAAAAAAAGAGACAGGAGGAGTACTTCCTCTAAAACTAAATCATGACTACAAACCAGGTAAACCAATTGATTTAAAATTTTATAGTTGATTGCATTTTTGAATAAATCCCTAGTATGGGAGCCCTCAAATACTTGGACCATTATCCTTGGTACGGGAATCCAAACCATATTTTATTGATTATTATGCAATACAATTAGAGATGTTTTCCTTAAAGAAGAGATACCCATTCAAACAAACCCAGAGAATATTAGATGGAGATTGACAGTGAGACAGTACATTCTCCCCCTTCAGCAATTCATAGGGAGACAGACATTATTCCAGTTGATCTAGTCTCTTTAGTTGATATGTTCAGAGATATTGCAGTAGGGCATAAAAGGTCGGAGCCAGAGGCCATACCTATCCTGCACATGTCTCCTTGCACTAAGCATAAATATGTTTTGTGCACTTGGAACTAGTTTTCCTGCTAGTGACACTCATTCCTCCTTTGTAACGTAGCGTTCTTTTATTCTTTTTCAAGCTCATTAAATTTATGAAAAAGGCAACAAAAAAAAATCCAAAAAAGAGGGGATGGGAAACATTCTCTTTTACTGGTAGAAATATAGCCACCATTGGACAAAGCACATCCTTCAGTTTTTTCTGCAAGCATTGGGATTTAGTATGGCCTTAGGAAGTTGTGAAGGACCAGATCATGTCACTAAGAGGGGGGGGGGGGAATCAGTGACACAATAATTCTGTCCATTTTTATTTTAATGCAATCAATATTTTAACACAAAATTTTATCGTGGAACCCAATTGGGAAAACCACAAACACTTTTTTATTAACTGCAAAATTATGTTTTACATGTTACATAGAAGGAAGATGTTCTTCCTCTTAGATTAGCACCCACTGATCAGGATGCACCCACACCCATGTTCACCAGCACCAACTGGTAGGAGGGTTCATCCCCTTGTTTAGTCATCTACAACTGACAAGGAAGCACCTACTCACCTGTAGGCTCCAACTTGCCCTTGCACCACCCAACCACCCTTAATTTCATCAACCTGGAAATATGATATGCAGTCCAATAATGGTCTTCTATATTAAACATTGGATTGCATAACTACTGCTGTATCTCCTTCTGAACTTTATCTTCAATAAGACCTTGATATCCACACTTTCTAATTCACATCTCAGCATATTTATAAGCCTTAAAAAATTTCAACACAATTCTTCATAAACAACGTGTTTGTTCATTTAATATTAATAGCCTTGTTTTAAGTAACATAGTCATAAACATGAATTTTCATAACCACACATCATTTTAACAACCATTTGACCTGTTTTTCATAAATAAATCACAGGTATGGATTGATTTATTTTTAACACGATTCCATATTTCTGCAAATATTGCAGAAACCGATTTCTGCAGAGGATCTTCCTCCAATCCATTTACATGTGACCATAGGTCCAGAACCACGGTCTTATTAATTTAAGCATTGTCTCTTCTTTCGCCCTTTTCCTTTTATCCCCCATATGTCCAGTGATGGTACCATGTTCTTTGGTACTTCGTCCTTCGATACATCAAGCCTTTGCAACCTTTCAAATCTCTCGAATCAGATTCCACTAAAACAGATCGGTCGATCAGCATTCGTTCTTTCGTTAGTTAGAAGATCCTATCTTGTCCAAAGGTTTCGAACAAATAGATGATCATGACTTAATATACAGGTGATTCAACGGTTCACATTTATTTCAAGAATTCAGGGCTTCGGGGATTCCGATAATCATTGCTCCAATTTCCTCCAGAGTGATCACCTGTCGAATAAGTCATAAAATGGTGGAGACCTTTTGCTATCGATTGACACTTCCACTTACGACATCCTTCCACTGTATTTGATCAACGATCGAGAACACTCTCGAAGTGTTATTCACATCGAACGACTCATGTCCACTTCAGGATTTCGGCCTTCGAGACTTCGGGTGTTTGTTGGTGGTGAAACTCCCAAAGTGAAAACTCTCAAAGTGACGTAACTTGCTGACATCACTTGTTGACGTGGCATTAACTGAGTGGCCACCACATATCACTTATATTTGTGGCTTACATATGCCTAAAGTATATATGAGACCTTGACACTGTTCATCATTTGATTACGCCGCATGTCCTTGCTGATGTAGATATCTTCATGTGGCACAAGTTCTTGTCCTTGATCTAATGGTCAGGATACTTCCCGAAGTGTTCCTCTAAATGAATGACTCATGTCCACTTCGGGACTTCGGCCTTTGGGACTTCGGGTAATTCAATTTCTCCAATTCCCAATTCTCCCGAAGTGTAAACCTCGAGTAACTTGACTTCATCCAATGGTCATTCTTTAATCTAAAAAGGATTAACACGATCCAACGGTTGACGAGAATTTGGCTATTTGGGATCTCAGGCCTTTGGCCTTGCTTATCCTATCTTTCTACTTTCCTCGATCTGACGATCAATATATCTCCCGAAGTGTTTCCTTAGATCATACGGCTTGCGTCTATTTCAGGACATTTGTGGCTTACTCTGTTCTTCCACTAAACATGATTTGACGGTCCTTATATCTCCCGAAGTGTTCTTCAGATCGAATGGTCCTAATTTACTTCGGGACTTCGGGGCTCTAGTCTCCGTATTTTCTTATCCTATCCTTCCACTTAAATTGATCCAATGGTCGATGTGTATTGTGGAACCGTAACTTGCGTGTGGTTTAGTTCGTCGCCCAAAATTTGCAATTAAAGTTGTGTGATTGTTGGTGGATCAACCACAGTCATCGATCTTTGAATCGATGAGATCTGACTATCTATATTAATTGTGGGATTGGAAATAATGTGTAGTTTAATTCTCCCTCCGCGCTCTATAGTTAATCCCTTCCCTTGATCTGGCGCTTTCGTATCCAACGGTCACGACTTAATCTGATCGTTTTTTGGATCAACCATAGTCGTCAATGTTTGAGTTGATGAGATCTGACGATCTAGAATAATTGTGGGATTGGACATGGCATGCAGTTTAATTCTCCCTCTGTGCTTCGCAATCAATCCCTAGCCTTGATCTGGCGCTTGCGTATCCAATGGTCATGGTTTTTCCTATCGAAATTTTGATCTTGATCACATTTATGCACTGTGCTTTCCCTTTTGAGATTCATATGCATCATCAACAGTTGACATCAATGACAATGTGTCCAAAAAAATCCCCCTTTTTCATTGAGGAAAACACTCTAACTTCATACAAAATCCCCCAGTGATGATGCTTTTCTTTATGAAGTAACTCTCCCCCTATGGTAAAGCTTTATCTATCTGTATGCTACTGACTAGAATCTGAACTCGGGTAACTCCTCCTGCAATCATACTTTTCCTGTCATAATTGAATGACTCCTCCTGACTTTGATCATTGTCTCCCCCTGAATTGATTCCAATTGATGCATTATTTTCTTGAGAGATTAGATTGGAAGAGGGACTACTACCAATCTTTGCCTGAGATATTCAAATACATCTCTGCTTAAAGGTTTAGTGAAAATATCTGCAATTGGTTCTTATGTTGGGACATATTCAAATTTAATGTTCTTATTTTCAACATAATGTGTTTACAGACATAGTCTCCTTTGTTAGTTAATTGAAATCCTTTTGGTTGCTCAATATATATTTCCTCTTCCAAGTTTCCATTGAGAAATGTTGACTTGACATCCATCTGGTATACTTTCATTTTTTTGTAGTTGGCAAAGGCTAAGAACATCCTAATTCCCTCCAATTTGGCCACAGGTGCAAAGGTTTCGTCAAATTCTACCCCTTCAACCTGAGCATACCCTTTACATACCAATCTGGCTTTTTTCCCGATTACTTTCAGATTCTCATTCACTTCGTTTTTATACACCCATTTAGTTCCAATGACATTCTTATTTTTTGGTCTTGGAACTAGTTCCCAAGTTTGATTTTTTTCAATTTGGTTTAATTCTTCATTCATAACATTGACCCAATTCTCATCTTTGTGTGCCTCTTTGATTGAGTTGGGCTCAATATGTGACAAAAGTGTTATTTATGTCTAATACAACAGTTGTCTTTTTGTATGCACTCCATATCTTTTATTTCCAATAATAAGTTCTTCAAGATGATTCTTTTGAGTTATTCTTGAGGGTGTCTTTGTGTCTATTCTTGGGGATTCTTCTCTTATATCTTCTTCTCGAATATCTTCCTTGTCTTCACTGGTATTCATATCATCATCTTGTATATCTACCTTTTCTTATTTATTCTCTTCTACTTCTTTTGCTTGTGTACCAACTGATTCATCATCATCTTCATCTTCATTGTCAAGTATGGTCTCTTGATGTTTGATCCTTATTGTTTTTCAATCATCCACCTTGACATTTGCACTCTCAACAATCTTATGTAATCTAAGATCGTAGCATCTGTATGCTTTCTTGGTAGAATCATATCCAAGAAAGATGCCTTCATCAGTTCTAGCATCAATTTTTCCAATATTCTCATCAAGCCTTTTAATGTAACACTTACTTCCAAAGACCTTGAAGTATTTTACCGAAGGAGCTCTCCCAAACCATAGTTCATAAGGAGTCTTATTACTATTAATCCTGAGTTGACCTCTGTTCAATATGTATACTTATGTTCTTACATTTTCCCTCCAATATCCATCAGATAATTTTGCTTCATTGAGCATAGTCCTTGCAACCTCCTGGACTATTCTATTCCTTCTCTCAGCAATCCCATTTTGCTGAGGTGTTCTAGCAGAAGAGAATTGTCTTTTTATTCCATGGGTTTCACAGAAGAGATCAAATTCTTTTGAGGTGAACTCACCACCATTGTATCATCTAAGACATTTGATTTTTTTCTCTTTTTCATTTTCAACAAGGGTCTTAAAATCTTTGACTTTGTTAAGTGCTTCTGATTTTTTCTTGAGAAAACATACCCAACCCATTCTAGTAAAATCATCAATGAACAACAGAAAGTAGGACTCTCCTTGCAAACTCTTGGTTCTTGTAGGACCACAGAGGTCGGCTTGAACAAGCTCTAAAGGTTTTGAGTTTGAGTATTTTTTTGTTTTGAACCTTATTCTAGTTTTCTTCACTAATTGGCAGTGTCTACACATAGGATTTGAGGGCTTTGTGATCTTTGGCAAGTTTCTTACTGCCCCAAGATTGCTTACTTTCACTAAATTGTGAAATTTAATGTGCCCCGACCTTCTATTCCATAGCCAACTTTCATCTACTAAATTTATATGACACTCCTTATTCGATTTTGTATTTATTATATATACATTAACGGGGGTTCTAGGAGCAGTACCAACCAATTTTCTTGAGTCCTCTCTCCTAATCTCACATTTTTGGGAATCAAAGATGCAAATGTGCCCCTTATCACAGGTTTGGATGACACTTAATAGGCTAGGTCTCAATTTTTCAACAAGAAACACATCCTTGGCTTTGTATTTTCCCAAACTCGCAGTGCCTTTCCTAAGTATGTTACCTGAAGCATTGTCACCAAATGTAACTTTACACTTTTGTTTCTTTAAGTTCAAAAACTTGTACTTGTTTCCTGTCATATGTTTTGAGCACCCAATGTCAACATATCAGAGATATTCTTTATCTTGGGCTTTCAATGCAATAAGGCATTCCTCTTTTGATGTTTTTTCTTTCAAAAGCTTATTTTGCTCTCTAATGAACTTTGGTTTTTCTGAGACTTCCATTAATCTACAACTACTTATTTTATTCCATAATTATGACATCTGAAGCATTCTAGGTTCCCTTCTTCTAGATGTCCAAAGGAGTTATAATTTATGCTTTTAACTTGATTTACTATTTGGTTATCTTTAAGGTTATAGTTCTTAACCCTCAAGTTTTTCCTTCCATATGCTCTACAATTCATAGCTTTGTGTTTGAAATTAGAGCATGCAAAGCAATAACCAAAGAAAATGTGAGGATACTTGTTTTGATAAACCTTCCTTGGTATTGTCTTATATTCCTTCTTGATGGGTGGAAGTAGTCTTCTGGAGTTATGATCATTACTTGTCCTTTCTTCATCTTTCTTCTTAAATGTACTGAGGAGAGCAGTTGCATAAGATTTTGAATTAACTTGGTTTTCTTCTTGAGATTAACCTACTCCATTTTTGTTACCTGGATCCCTTTGTGTGTTAATAATCTTATCTAAGATTTTAGAGCTATTTTCATATCTTGTTTGAATAAGTTTTTCATCAAGTTCTTTTCTTAGGTGAACTAATTTTGCCTCCATTCTTTCACAGGTTATTTGTTTATCTTTAAGCGACTTTGTCAGACTTTCTTCCATCCTATTTGCTTCTAGGATTTGGTTTTTGAGGTTGCTCATGAGTTTCTCCATCTCTTTTTCTTTATGATCATGTTTTTCCTTTTGTTCAACTACAAAAAATTTCAACTGTCTATATCTAGTTTTGTATCTTCTTAATTCATCCAAGGCACTGAGAAGTTCTTATTCCATATTAACCTTTGCTTCATCTTCTGACTCTTCCTCATGCTCAATTTCGTCTATCTCATTAGGCTATTCAATACCTAGAAAAAAGGACTTCATCATCATCACTGTCACTAGACTCTGATGAACTATTGTTTTCTTCTTTTGAGTAAAAATTATTTTTCCCTTTGTAAAATTTTTTCTTGTAGTTGGGTTTTCACTTCTTCTTGTATTGTTTATTTTTGTCTTCTTCATCTTCAGGGTTCTCCTTAGGATAGGGACACTTGGATGCAAAGTGGCCAACCTTGACACAATTAAAAAATTTGAAAGGCAGCTTGCCTTTCTACCTCCTTGATCCTTTCTGAAGTTTTTTAATAAAATTGGCTTCTTTTACATCAGATTCTTCATGATGCCTGGGTTGAGGTTTTTGCTTCTGATTTTTTGTTTTCTTGAGCACCTTGAAAGTTGCCTCTCCTTTTTGGAGGCTCTGATGACCTAATATTAACTCATAGGTTGTGAGGATTCCATACAATTCATCAATGGTGAGTTGATCCAAATTTTCTCGATCTCAAGAGTGGACACTTTAGGACTATACAGCATAAGAAGTGTTCTTAGTATATTTTCAACTAACTCATTGTCCGACACTTCTACTCCCAAACCCCTGATTGCATTAACAATATTATCAACTCTTTCGAAGTACTATGAGATATGTTCTTCATCCTTCATTTTTAGACCTTCATATTGTACTTTGACAGTCCGCAGTTTGGCCCTCTTTACCTTGGAATCTCCTGCATATATAGTTTTCAATTTATCCCAGAGTTGTTTTGTAGTTTTACAGTTTAGTACTTTAGCAAGGATCTTCTTACTGAATCCATCTTGTACTATGTTTAAAGCCTTTTCATGTTCCCAAAATTTCTTCTTGTCTTCTGCTTCTATGGGAGAGACTTTTGGAACATCATATCCTTTTTCAACTAATGTCCATACTTCCAGTCCAATGGACATCAGATAGATTTTCATTCTAACACTCCAGAAAACATAGTCTTCACCATCAAATAGGGGGACTTTTAATGACATCTTCATTTGTTGATCCATTCCTATGTATATTTCTCTTAAAGTGATTTAAACCTTTAATGAAGAGACCCGCTCGGATACCAATTGAAGGACTAGATCATGTCACTAAGAGGGGGGGGCGAATCAGTGACACAATAATTTTATCAATTTTTCTTTTAATGCAATCACTATTTTAACACAAAATTTTATCGTGGAACCCAATTGGGAATACCACAAACACTTTTCTATTAACTGCAAAAAGAAAAATTATGTGTTACATAGAAGAAAAATGTGCTTCCTCTTAAATCAGCACCCATTGATCATGATGTACCCACACCCCTCTTCACCAACACCAACTGGTAGGAGGGTTCATTCCCCTGTTTAGTCAGCTACAACTAACAAGGAAGCACCTACTCCCCTGTAGGCTCCAAACTACCCTTGCACCACCCAACTACCCTTAATTTCATCAATCTGGAAATAGGATATGCAGTCCAATAACGGTCTTCTATATTAAACACTAGATTGCATAACTGCTACTCTGTCTCCTTCTAATATTGATCTTCAATAAGACCTTGACAGACACACTTTCTAATTCACATCTCAGCATATTTATAAGCCTTTAAACTTTTCAACACAACTCTTCATAAACAACATGTATGTTCATTTAATATTACATAACCCTTGTTTTAAGTAACACAGTCATTAACATGAATTTTCATAACCACAAATCATTTTTGTTGATGATTGCAACTATGTGAGACATTCTCTAGATTACAAAATTGTAATATGTGGATCAATGTATCCATGTGAGATATTCTCCAGCTTACAAACTTGAGAGAAATCCCCTGAAGAGGGTGTGCGGTTCCTATATGAGACTGAGTTGGAACGTAGAGATTACCTCATCCATTCAGAGAGTTGAGAATAACTCTAGATGATTATCATGTGGGAAAGGTGATCTGTTGAGTTGGACGTGCATGTGGCTGAGCACAAGGTGAACGTGTGAAACCCCAAAGTGTTGGGTACATCGTCATGAGAACATAAATGAAGATGATGTGTTAGCCTCCTCTGAGCACTAGAGTTGACGAGAAACTCTAGATGACTCTCATGTGTGATGCAGTGGAAAATAATATATGTTGAGTGGATGTGTCTGTGGACGAGCACAGGTGAACGTGTGAAGATCTGGTTCTTCTATGTAATGCAGTGAACCAAAGATATGGACATCCCTATGGATGTGCCCCTAGTAGAAGAGAACTAGTAGTTGTATCATATCCTTTTCTATATTGTCCAAGATTCAGACCTGCATGTAACCCTAATTGTAATGTAAAGGGTACAGATCGGCCCCACCTTAATGTGACTGGTAATTAATGTAAAAGATAATTAATCTGGTTAATATTAATTATATTATAATCTAGTGAGGTCGTCCATGTTGTGCTAATAGACACTTCTATTGACAAGTTCATGTCAGTATAAGTAAAGGTAAATTCCCCATTGAGGAAACATATATTTCAAGTGAGTTTAGAAATTTCAATAAGTACACCTTCTTGGGAAAAGTGTGCACCTCTCTTGGGCGCTAGTCTTCTAGGGTTTGAGAACCCTCTTGTGTGCTAGGTTTTATCTTGGTGGTGAAGGCATTTCTCTTGAGGATTATAGCATAGGATTTGGCTGGGTTTTATTTCCTTGTTGAGAAGGGTTTCCCATGATACTTCTTGTGTTCTTGTGCATGGTGCTTCTTCTTGTGATATTGGTTGTTGCAACATTTACGGTTATTGTTAAATGATAAAAATGGAATGAAATTCATTATTAACCTTGACTATTGAAAATTCAACATGATATCAGAGCATAGGTCTTGAAAGAACCCATTGCACAAGCATCCACCAAGTCTCATCTCACCTTTTGCAGAATTGTACGACCCTTCTAGGGTTTCCAGAAAATTTTGTATAGCCCTCCTTTCAGTGGTGTTTAAACCCTTAATACTTGGATGATGGGGATAATTTTGGCATAGAATAGTACAGCCTCCTCCATTGCATCCCCAGAATCTCTCAAAGTGAAATTCTGAGAAATTTTGATTTTTGACCCTAGGGTTTCTAGGGTGTCGAAATTTCCTACAGAATATTAATTCTAGATTTCTAAAGAAACGTTTATCCTTAATAAACAAGCATCTATGTGACACTATGAATTTGATTCTTGGGAATCATAAGTCCAACATAATCTGAGCTCACTAATTCAACCAAATCATTAGGTTTTCAAAATACAGTTGGCGAGAGTTTGAAGAAACCAATCAAATGAAAAACAGAGCCTTAGTAGAAGATAGGATTGATGGAGAAAGCAACTTCAGCTCCTGGAAATCAAGGATTCAAGTCACCCTTGAATAATATGACCTCTTGGATCTGCTAACTAAAACCCTACTGGCCACATCTATAGATATAGAGAAGAACATAAGAAAGGAAGAAGATATCAAAGCAAGAAAATTAATCATCTACTCAGTAAGATATCTCCTCCTACCTCGTATTGCCAACTTGAAGACAGCCTATGATATGTATGAAGTTGTAAAAGGAATGTTTGAAAGTGACAACACCCTCAAAGCTTTTACCTTGAAGATCCAACTTCAAAGTACTAAGATGATGAAAGGTGACACAATTTCCATCTTCTTTATGAAGTTATCATTGATTAAAGAATAGCTAGAGACCATCGGATAAATCATGTCTGATAGAGAACTTGTCTTAACCACTCTCAACAACCTCCCAAAATCATGGGAGCCCTTCCTTCAGAGTATCAGTGGAAGAGAAGCTCTACCAACCTTTGATCATCTAAGAACAGATTGTACTCAAGAAGAACTTAGACTTAGAAATAGAGGAGTGGAAGATTCCTCAGAAGAAAATCATGCTCTTGCACTTCATACAAATAAAGGTGGAAAATTCAAAAGAAATTTTAGGCAAACATTTAAAGGTGAAAAGTCTTCATCAAACCCAGGTTATCAAAGAAGAGATGTTTCATAAATTCAATGCTTTAGATGTGACAGTTATGGACACTATGTAAGAAATTGTCCAACCAGGAAGAAGGGAAGACAATATTCTTCCACCGTTGACATTGATCCAGAGCCACCTCAAAAGAATCAAGAAAAGAGAGAGGAGAAGTATTTCCTCTAAAACTAAAGCATGACTACAAACTAGGTAAACCAATTGATTTAAAATTTTATAGTTGATTGCATTTTTGAATAAATCCCTAGTATGGGAGCCCTCAAAGACTTGGAGCACTATCCCGGTTACGGGAATCCAAACCATATTTGATTGATTATTATGTGAGACAATCAGGGATGTTGTCCTTAAATAAGAGATACCCATTCAAACAAACCCAGAGAATCTCAAATGGAGATTGGCAATGAGACAGTACCTTCTCCCCCTTCAGCATTTCATAGGGAGACAAACATTATTCCAGTTGATCCAGTCTCTTTAGTTGATATGTTCAGAGATATTGCAGTAGGGAATAAAAGGCCTACCTAGACTCGCTCTTCAAGAGGCAGAGAAACATACTAGCCTCTCAATACTCATCCCAAGAAAGCAAAAGATATTTTCGAGCTATCCTTCAGTCATGAGCCACTTCATTGATGTTGATCCTCCTTGTCCTAGAGAAGCAACAAGAGAACATGTATGGAAAGATGTCATAACAGAAGAATACCAATATATCTTAAAGAATGATGTGTAAGATATTATTTAGGGACCAGAAAGGAAGTCTGTGGAAACTTCCAAGTGGATCTATAAGATCAAACATGCAGCAGATGGAAGTGTGGAGAAACACAAAACGAGATCTATAGTCAGAGGTTTCTCACAAACAGAGGGAGTTGTCTATGATGAGACACTTAATCCAGTAAACCTGATACACTTCCATATGTACTACCATCCATGATTTGGAAACTATTTCAGATAGATAGATTCTTGATGAGTTTGGATTTTAGCAAGAGTGTTGTTGATCCAAACCTATATTATTACAGTGTTGGTGACAAGAGCCTGATTTTGATAACTTATTTAGAATGCCTTACTGTTGGATACAAGTAATCCTTGACTTTTGAATTCAAGATGAAGAATCTAAGTATGATACACTACTCCTTGGGAAAAGAAGTATGACAGAGGACCAATGATATTTTCCTGAGTTAAGGAAGATATATAGTAAAGATACTAAAGAAGTTCAAGAATGACAGAATGTAAAATCCACCGTGATAAATTTAAAAGGATAAGATTGATGTTGATTCATATGAGACTGGTCCACATTGGATCATTGATGTATCTGGTTAACACCAGAATTGATTCATGTCATGCAGTGAATGTACTTAGTCATTTCATGAGTCAACCGAGACAGACTCACTAGACCACAACAAAACATGAGGCACAGTTGGATATGACCTGAGATATGCCTCCAGAGTGAACTTGAGTTTGCAGGATATGTTGATTAATATTGAGAAAAAATTATAGTGGACCAAAAGAGCACATCCAATTGATTTAATACCATGAAGTTTTCCATGGTTTCCTAATACAGCAGGAAACAAAACCCTATGTGGCCTTCAATACCACAGAAGCAGAGTATGTACCATTGAGTGTGCAAAGCAGTATGGCTTCACAAGCTTTTGACAAACTTACTTGATCATGAGATGGATCCTATGATGATAACCAAGAGTCGTTTATAAAGCTCCTTGAGAACCCAGTGTTTCCTGATGGATTGAAACATGATGAGATGAAATATTCTTATATTAGAGATATGATGCAGAAACAAATCGTACACATGCAGTACCTTATTACACATGAGTAGATTGCATACATATTCACCAAACTAATTTGGTGAATAATGTAATCCTAGCTGAGAGGGAGTATTGATGACTCCATCCAAGACAAAATTCAGAGTACATCCATGTGAGACTTGGCATGATGAAGAATACCTCCCTAGCTGAGAGGGAGTGTTGATGATTGTAGTTATGTGAGACATTCTCTAGCTTACAAACCTGTGAAATGTGGATCATTGCAGCCATGTGAGATATTATCCACCTTACAAACCTGAGAGAAATCCCCAAAATAGGGTGTGTGGTTCCTATTTGAGACAGATTTGGAACGTAGAGATGACCTCCTCCATTCAGAGAGTTGAGAAGAACTCCAGATGATTATCCGGTGGGAAAGGCGATCTATTGAGTTGGGCGTGCATGTGGCTGAGCACAAGGTGAATGTGTGAAACCCCAAAGTGTTGGGTGCATCATCATGAGAACATAAATGAAGATGATACATTAGCCTCCTTTGAGTAGCAGAGTTGAAGAGAAACTCCAAATGACTCTCATGTGTGATGCAATGCAAAAGAATATATGTTGAGTGGGCGTGCATGTGGATAAGCACAGGTGAATGTGTGAAGATCTAGTTCTTTTGTGTAATGCAGTGAACCAGAGATATGGACAGCCTTATGGATTTTCCCCTAGTGGATGAGAACTAGTGGTTGTATCGGATCATTTGTTATATTGTCCAAGAGTTAGACCTACATGTAACCCTAATTGTAATGTAAAGGGTACAGGTCGGCCCCACCTTAATGTGACTGGTAATTAATGTAAAAGATAATTAATCTGGTTAATATTAATTATATTATAATCTAGTGAGGTTGGTCATGTTGTGCCAATAGACACTTATGTTCACAGGTTCATGTTATTATAAGTAAAGGTAAATTCCCCATTGAGGAAACATATATTTCATGTGAGTTTGGAAATTTCAGCAAGTACACCTTCTTGGGAAAAGTGCACACCTCTCTTGGGCGCTAGTCTTCTAGGGTTTGAGCACCCTCTTGTGTGCTAGGTTTTATATTAGTGGTGAAGGTCTTTCTCTTGAGGATTATAGCAAAGGATTTGGCTGGGTTTTCTTCCCTTGTTGAGAAGGGTTTCCCATGATACTTCTTGTGTTCTTGTGTATGGTGATTCTTCTTGTGATCTTGGTTGTTGTAACATTTATGGTTATGGTTAAATGAGAAAAATGGAATGAACTTCATGCTTAACCTTGACTATTGGAAATTCAACAATTTTAACAACCATATGACCTGTTTTTCATAAATCTATCACAGGTATGGATCGATTTATTTTTATCTCGATTACATATCTCTACAAATATTGCAGAAACTGAGTTCTGCAAAGGCGCTTCCTCTAATACATTTACATGTGACCACAGGTGCAGAACCATGGTCTTATTAATTTAAGCACTGTCTATTTTTTCTCCCTTTTCCTTTTAGCCCCCATATGTCCAGTGTTGGGACCATGTTCTTCGGTACTTCTTCCTTCGGGACGTCAGGCGTTTGCAAACTTTCAAATCTCTCGAATCAGATTCCACCGAAACAGATCGGTTGGTAAACATTCGTTCTTCCATTAGTTGGACAATCTTGGCGTGTCCAAAGGTTTTGAAAAAATCGATGATCATAAATTAATCTACAGGTGAGTGAACGGTTCACATTTATTTCAAGAATTTGGGGCTTCGGGGTTTGGATAATCGTTGCTTCAATTTCCTCCAGAGAAATCACCTACCGAATAAGTCATAAAATCGTGGAGACATTTTGTTGTTGGTTGACACTTCCAATTACGCTATCCTTCCACTGTATTTGATCAACGATCGAGAACACTCCCAAAGCGTTCTTTACATCGGATGACTCATGTCCACTTCAGGATTTTGGCCTTCAGGACTTTGGGTGTTTGTTGGTGGTGAAACTCCCAAAGTGAAAACTCCCGAACTGACGTAACTTGCTCATGTCACTTGTTGACATGGCACTGACTAAGTGGCTGCCACATGTCACTTAGATTCTTGGCTTGCATATGCCTAAAGTATATATGAGACCTTAACACTTATCATCATCTGATTACGCCATGTTTCCTTGTTGACGTAGATCTCTTCATGTGGCACATGTTCTTCTCCTTGATCTAACGGTCAGGATACTTCCCGAAGTGTTCCTCTGAACGGACGACTCATCTCCACTGCAGGACTTCGGGTAATTCAATTTCTCCACTTCCCAATTCTCTTGAAGTGATATTCCCCGAAGTGTAAACCTTGAGTAACTTAACTTCATCTAATGGTCATTCTTTAACCTGAAAAGGCTTAACACGATCCAACGGTTTTCGAGAATTCGGCTATTCTGGATCTCAGGATTTGGGGCTTGCTTATCTTATCCTTATACTTCCCTTGATCCAACAATCAATATATCTCCTGAAGTGTTTCCTCAAATTAGACAGCATGCATCCATTTCAGGACATTTGTGGTTTACTATGTCCTTCCACTAAACATGATCTGACGGTCCTGATATCTCCCGAAGTGTTCTTCAGATTAGACGGTCCTCATTTACTTCGGGACTTCGGGGATCCGGTATTCATCTTTGTTTATCCTATCCTTCCACTTAACTTGATTCAACGGTCGATGTGGATTGCAGAACCGTAACTTGCGTGTGGTTTAGATCATCGCCCAAACTTCGCAATTAAAGTTGTGTGATTGTTGGTGGATCAACCACAGTCGTCAATCTTTGAATCAATGAGATCTGACGGTCTAGACTAATTGCGGGATTGGAAATAACATGTAGTTTAATTCTCCCTTTGCGCTCCATAATCAATCCTTGCCCTTGATCTAGCACTTGTGTATCCAATGGTCACAACTTGATATGATCATTTGGTTGATTCATCAATCTTTGAGTCGATGATATCTGACGATCTAGACTAATTGTGGGATTGGAAATAGAGTGTAGTTTAATTATCCCTTCGTGCTCCGCAATCAATCCCTGCCCTTTATCTGGAGCTTGCGTCTCCAACGGTCCTGGTTTTTCCTATGGGGATTTCGATCCCGATCATGTTTTTTCACGGTGCTTTCCCTTCTGATCTTCATATGCATCATCGGTTGTTGACATCAATGAAAATATGTCCAACAAGTTGTTCTTGTTACATAGAGTTGTGTCCTCCTCTGTTTGCTTACTCTTCCAAACAAATAAAGATTTTGTGGTGCCTCTTGAGCCACATACTTATGTCAATAACATGTTGCATGAGTCTTCTCATATGTCATGCTCTTGTCAAAGGGAAATTCTTACAACCTGATTTGACCATTCTGCGATAAGTCTCTTTACCTTCATGAGTCGCCCATCCCGAGAGTCCTATCAGGTTCACATTCAGAATCAATGAAGTTTTGTGCCTGATGTTTGAGATCCTCCTATCTTTCCACGATAGCTTGTTGAATACCTCAGGATAGTGAGTCTTGCACTCCTATTATACTCCTACTTGAGTTATGAATATCTTGAATATATTGCTCGAGTCATGAAGCTATCATCTCCAGCTACAAGCATTGATTCCCCCTGAATATTCATATGACATTGTATTTGTATATCTTCTGATGATCTTGAGATGTATATCCATTGTGTATTATTTGTGGCTTCAATTTTTATTGGCATCCATATTAGTCAGGTAGCCATCATTACCATATATGACATGGATTAGATTGGCAACCATGCTTAGTTGGTCCCGAACATGAGTATGCACACCTTGGTGATTATTATTATTATTTTGTAGATGACACACTCACAAATACTCGTCTGGGATCACTCGGCTCGGTTCCTTCCCACTTTATTAAATATGGTATAATGTATTTCGTCCATCATTTTCTCTTCTGACCTCACACAGTAGGGGGCATCTGTTATAGCTCAAAATGCCACTACTATGCATTTATGACATTGGCGTACTCATTTACACATTTTCCAACCACTTTTATTGAGGTTCCTCTTAAAAAACATTATTTTGTACGGTGTATGTGCCTCGATACACATGCAAAGCACGTACATATGCAACCTGAATACCTAACATCTCGCATGTACTCTCAAAAGTTTCAAAAAATAAAAAGTTTTGTGCTTTCTGGCGGATTTATGGGATATTTTAGATTGCACAACCATTTTACCTCTTGTAGCCCTTCTGACAACCCAATAACCATCATTTCTCCATAGAAAAGGGTCCTAGGGGGATCATTTGAATATATGAAAGAAGAGGCAAATGAACACTGCCAAAATTTATCTCTCTCTCATTCCAAGCCTTTGCATCATGTTATGAGTTTTCATCCTCAACATTCCCAATCATTTATCCTTCTTATGCAATCCATCCATTTCCTTCTATTGTCATGTTGGTTGTAAGGATATCACTTTGGGAATGGTGCACTTGGAGTCTAATCAAAGGAACCCATGCGAGGTTCGTGGAGAAGTGTCGGAAAGATTAAGGTTGTATCTTATCATCTTGTTTTAAATAAAAGAGAATTTGCTTGTCCCAAATCTATGTGTCTTCATGTTTTTGTTTCTAAATAGCTTCCATGAATATTTAGGCCTTTAAATGATCTTGGTGATTATGCATATGTTGTTATATATGGTTCTCCGAAGTTGTTTCGGGCCAGCATTGGGAGGAGGCATGTAATCCAAGAGAAAATGGTGAGAGGAAAGGATCTACTACAAACAAAAGGATTTAAGGTGCGTACCTTGATTTACCCTCCCTTTCCTTAATTTTCAATAGGTCTTGTTGGATTTGGGTGAAATAGGAATAATTTTGTCTTTTAAGGTATCATTGCTCTGCCTAGTCACTAGACCCTAATTAGGGGGATTTTTCCCTGTAGCACTAATTCAAGAGGCAAAAAGGGTAAGTAAAAATGTTGGTTCTGTGGAAAATTTGGGCATCTCAAGAAGGATGGCTAGAAAAGGTAGAAACCATCCAAAGAGGACTCTACAAAGGAAGAAAAGGAAGCTAATTCAGCTTAAACAAGTTCAGGTTCAAGTTCAGGTTCATGTATGGTTGATGAGGTATTATATAATTGTGATGTTTCACATAAACATCAACATTGATTGTTAGATTCCGGTGCATCTAGCCACATGTGTCTTCCTAGAAATTGGTTCTCAACTTACCAATCTATTGGTGATGGTGTCGTTTTTATGGGAAATGATTTTTCTTGTAAAATTGTTGGGGTTCGTAGAATCTGGATTAAAATGTATGATGGTACTATAATAATGTTAACAGATATGAGGCATGTACTCTAACTTAGAAATAACTCAATATCTTTKGGAGTTCTAGATTMTGTTGGTTATAAGTGTACAGCTCAAGGTGGAGTAGTGAAGGTGTCCAAAGGAATCTTAGTAGTCATGAAAGCAAAGAGGATCGAGAACCTTTATCAGCTTGAAGGAAGGACTGAAATAAATCAAGTAGTGGTAGCATTTGAAGGTGCAAGTGACTCTACTTGTTTATGGCATCAGCGTTTGGGTCATATGAGCAAGAAAATGCATAAGGTATTGGTTGATTGTAAGTCACTTCCAAGTTTAAAGTTTCTGAATTTGAATTTTTGCAAGTATTTTTTTTGGAAAATAGTGTAGACAAAAGTTTAAAATAGGAAGACATATAAGCAGAGGTATACTTGATTACATTCATTCAGGTGTTTGGGGACCATCCCCTACAGTTTATTCTGGAGGATCGTCATATTCTGTGACATTTATAGATTATTACTCTAGAAAGGTGTGGATCTATTTACCTAAAAGAAAAGTTGATGTATTTAATACTTTTAAGAAATTCAGAGCTTTGGTTGAAAAGAGCAGTGACAAGTCAATCAAGTATTTAAGAACAAATAATGGAGGCGATTTCACATTTGTAGAATTTGAAAACTATTGCAAGGAAGCTAGGATTGAAAGATATAAGACCACAGTTTATACTCCTCGACAAAATGGTGTTGTTGAACGCATGAATAGGACCCTTCTAGAGAGAGAAAGGAGCATGCTCAGTAATGCCAAGTTGCAGCAGGAATTTTGGGCAGAAGCAGTTCTTACAGAATGATATATGATAAATCAATCACCATCAACTACAATAAATTGTAATATTCCATAAAAGGTGTGGACAGGTCATTCGTGTGATTATTCAAATATAAGAATATTTGGTTGTGACGCTTATGCTCTTATTTCTAAAGATCAACGTTCTAAGTTAGATCTTAGATCAAATAAATATGTCTTTGTTGGTTATGGTGATGGATTTAATGGGTATAGATTGTGGGATCCTACTACCCGCAAACTCATCATAAGCAGAGATGTAGTATTCGATGAATCCTCACTCATAAAATCAGACCTCGTAGATTTTGAAGTGAGACAAGAAAATGTACCAAAAGTTTAAAAAAATTAATTGGAGACTCAGACATCTTCAAAAAAGGGGGAGAATGAAGAAGTTTCAGAAGAAGAAGATGAAGATGCAGAAAATATCCAAGAAATTGTGGATGCATCAACCATATCTAAGGAGATCTACATGTGTCAGGAATCCTCCTACAAGGTATGACGATTATATTTCATCTGTGGCTTTGGTTTCTAATGATGAAGAACCTAGTTGTTATCAAAAAGCAATGAAGGCATCTGAAAGTGTTAAATGGAAATAAGTTATGAAAGAAGAAATGGATGCCTTATAGAGGAATAAAACATGGGACCTGGTAGAAATTCAAAAGGACGGGAATGTTGTCGGTTGCAAGTGGGTCTACAAACTGAAAAAGGGTGTTGATGATAAAGTTGAAAGGTATAAAGCAAGGCTGGTAGCAAAAGGGTATTCTCAAAAGGAAGGTATTGATTTTCATGAAATATTTTCACTAGTTGTGAAGCTTGTTTCAATTTGTGTTGTGTTAGCACTAGTTGCTTTACTTGATCTTGTGTTAGAGTAGTTAGATGTTAAAACAATGTTTCTACATGGAGATTTTGATGAGGATATATATGGAACAACCAGAAGGGTTGGTTCAGGATCACAATAAGAGGTTTGTTTGCAAACTCAAGAAGTCAGTGTATGACCTGAGATAGTCTCCTAAGCAATGGTACAAGAAGTTTGATTCCTTCATGGTGAGCCAAAATTTTACAAGAAGTGAGTATGATCACTATGTTTACTTTTAAAAGTTGGAAAATGCCATATTCATTATTTTGGTGTTATATGTTGACGATATACTTATTGCAAGAAAAAGCATGGTCGATATTAACAGATTAAAGGCTCAATTGGCTAAGATGTTTGATATCAAGGATATAGGAGCAACAAAACAAAATTTGGGCATGGGGATATACATAGACATGAAAGATGGTAAGTTGTGGTTATCACAACAAAATTGTGGCGAAAATACTTATGAGATTCTATATGAATAATGTGAAACTCGTACAAATCCCTTTGGATTCCCTTTCAAGATTTCTTCAAGTTTATGTCCTAGTAATGGCGAAGAAAAGGATTATATGTCTCGTGTACCATATGCTAATGCAATAGGAAGTTTGATGTATGCGATGGTGAGTACTAGACCAGATATTTCACATGTAGTTGTTGTTGTCATTAGATACATGGAAAATCCATGTAACGAGCATTGGGAAGCAGTGAAATATTGTTGCTTCGGTATCTCAAGTGCACAAGTAATTATTCTATCACCTATGATGGTTCCGGTGATTCAGCATGCGGTTATGTTCATTCATATTTTGCAGGTGACTTGGAAAAAAGGAGACCCACTTCAGGATATATATTTACTCGTATGAGAGGACTTGTTAGTTGGATGTCAAATCTTCAAAACATAGTTTCTTTATCCACTATTGACATAGAATATATAGATGCCTCACATGCATGCAATTTTAATATCCCTAGGTTGAACCCCAAATTGTAAATGTAAATGTAAATGTCCTTAAGCTGGTGAGTTGTTTGATATCATTTTTGTATGCACCTTCCATGGTATAGTGCACACATGTATTGCGCGCTAAAATGATGAAGTGTGCACATTCCAGGATACCGCATGCAACAAACTTAAGTGTGTGTGATTTTGAGGCCAGGGAGCCTTTGTGTATATGTTGTGTTTTATAGTCTAGTGAGCCAATTATTATAATCTAGGAAGCTTATGCGTTGAATTAGGTCAGAGAGCCTAGATGTTGAAGGCCAATGAGCCTTATTTTGTATATGTCTTATCATTAATATAATACATCGTTGCATGTAGACCGACCATGATAAAAGAGTATGGGGGACTAAACTCCACTAGTTAGGGAAAGGGGGGACTAAAAGTTAAGGATAAAGGGCTAAGCTAGGGAACTTAAGCCAAAAGGGAATATTATATTAATATTCCTTAAAGTATAAAGTTTGGATAATTATTTTATCCTAAGTTCTAAGGATGGGGACAAGTGGACCAAAGTATCTCTCAACATGACAAGTGTCATGTTGGGAACATGCATACATATAGCTTGGACTTAGTTCATTTTTCCAGTCATTCATCATTCATTCATTCCATCATCATTCACCCACTCATGGAGTTGTCCTCTATACCATTGTGTTACTATCACTGTACCTGTATATGTACCCGTACCTATATATGTACCTGGTTAGATTGGGAGTTGGACTAAAGAGGCAGGTTGTCAGGCCCATGGGATACTGAAGAGGTGGGTTGTCAGGCCCATGTGATACTAAAGAGGTGGGTTTTCAGGCCCTTGAGCAATTTCTCTCTAGGTGATAGAATTGTTGGGAATTGGTTTCCTGAAGGTTCCAAACTGCAGCTAAAGGGCTCTGAGACTTCTTGTCCGACTTGTTACTGAAGCCCCGGAAGGGAAGTGGGGTAGTTGAGGGATTGTTGAGCAGAAAAAGGGGCACACTTTCTGGGGTGGGACAGTCATGTGGGGAATGAGGGACTGTAGGATGTTAGTTTGAGTTGGCACCTGTGACGGATTCTTTCCTGTTGTTTGAGATACATCATCCTGGTTAGGAATCCCTTTACCTAGGTGGAGTTTAGTCCCAACTCGGGGGTAACCCACTGCTGAGAGTGATGAGCAGTTTGGTCTAAGGCTGGGAGGTTCGTGGAAGGTCTACATGAAATTGGTGATATTCTTACCAAGATAAGTGTAAATTGTGTGTTAAATTACATGCTGCAATATTATTTATGTGTTTATCTTTATGGGTTTTTCCTGTGTGTGGTTTAAACCTGTCTTTATATTTATGGGTATTACATGTCTATATTACATGTATATGTTTACTGTTATTTTTGTATGAATCTGTGCATTTACAGAATGTATTTGTATGTTTTAAGTTTTATATATAAAGTTTTGCAAGAGTTTTTGTGTGTATATGTTTTAATTTATATACAGTCAGAACATTTTACATGGCATAGCCCAGTTGGATGTTGGGTATGTTACAACATTGTATCAGAGCATGAAATCTTTTTGGTGGCATGACCCGACCTAGGTGGTTGGGTATGTTAAAAAATGGTATCAGAGCTCCAGTTTTCAACACTGAGCCTGGATGGGCCGAGAAAGTTGAGTTGAAGTGAAATTTCACAAAGAATTGATTTTGAAGTGGCCAAATTTCAAGTTACAGTGCATCCATGGTAAAAATTAGAAACAATTGCGTGGAATTGGGCAAAAGCCCCAACTTATGTTGTTTAATTCATGGGAAAATGGAGAAATTTGGCCAAGTAGTGAGATATTCCTAATTTAATATATGTGCTAGCAAATTCAGACCTGAAATTGGTTGAATTTAAAGTTACAGGGAATCCATGACAGATGGAGCGAGATTAATTGATTAAAATTCTCAATTCGTGAATTGAGTTTTGGAAAAATTCGTTCCAGGAATGTCAACCCACAACGATTTGTTGTTGCAGAGGTTGCATTGGTGTTATCGAAGTGAAATTGAAAAAATTTCATAGTTGTAGAATGTCGATGGTGAAAATTAGGAAAAAGTTTGGCAAAAGACCCAATTTCTACAGTGGAATTCACAAGGAATTGATGTGCATAAAAAAGGAATGTGCGCACTAAAAATGCATGATGCACAATGAAAAGCTTGTGATGTGTGGAAAATAAGGGTGTGTGGCTACGCGTGCTAAAATGTGGTATTGCGTGGTGCAAAGTGGCAATGTGCGGAAAATATTAGCGCGTGGGTGTATGCACTAAAATTTGGAGTTGTGTGGTGTCAAGTGGCAATGCGCGGAAAATATTGGCGCGCGGGTGTGCGTGCTAAAATTTGGCGTTGCGTGGTAGAGAGTGGCAATGCGCGGAAAATATT
>ML788171.1:380754-394407 GCA_009831015.1 Picea engelmannii | reverse complement strand
AGAGTTAAAAATTTTTAGTTATTAAGAGGTGAGAAGGTTGAAATTTAGTTAAATATAAGCATAGGTACTCAAGAAAAGAGTGCTATGAAAAAATCTTTCATAAGATTATCAAAATCCAAGACTACAAAATGTTAAGGTATGAATCTGGGTGCAATCATAAAGTCTTGGGAAGCCACTACAGGAAGTTCACTCATGTTAGTAAAGTATTCAATGGAATATGGGCAAAGTATTAGATCATGTAGTGAAGGATTTAGTGAAATTACATTCACTCCCAAAGAAACCAATATACATATTAAGCAATACATTGGATTTGGATCTATTATAAAAGTAGTTGACTATCATAATGATAACAATTAGATAAAGAAAGAGGCTTAATTCATATATGGATAAAGAGTGCATCATATCCAGGGATTAGCTATGCAATTATAGAGTAATGCTTCCCTTATGGTTATCAGAGTGTGTAGTGGAAGCATGGTATCAAAGGCATCACTTCAAGGGTAAAGAAATGAAGGTGCACATAAGTAAGGAGTGTCGATTCAGGCATACATGCATCAATAGGGCATGATGGAAGTGGACTATCCAAGTCTGGTTGAAATCAGATTGGTCAAGATAGGAGAAAGTAATAGTCATCAAACAAATCCAAGTGTTGATATGATCAGATAAGGAAGGGATAAATCAAGTACCTCAAGAAGGAAGTTGGTGTTAACTATCCAAGGTTACTCAGAAAACATGATTGGAAATATAATTGGGTCATGTAGGAATTGGATCAGACGGATCCAAATAATAGTGGAATGTTGAAAATTAAAATCAGCATAATATGTAGTTGCAAGTCCATGAACATCCTAGGATAGCGGAAGAATAAATCATGAGGTAGATATCAAGCTAAAGGGAATGCATGACAGTACTCCAAGAGGGAAATCAAGAATAGTAGAGGATTGTTGATGCATTCCAAAGGTATTGAATATATTTCTACAATAGCATGGAGATGTCAATTCCAAGAAAGAATTAAAAGTGAAATGAATCTCTGTAGAGAGTCAATAAAGAATCGTGAAGAAGAAATTGGTTCTATGCATGGTTTTGAATGCAAAAGAGATGGTTCCTAGGAAGAATCCATCTCAAGTGGCATAGAGCCATGAGCGATGTTTATAGGGGGTGGAAGTATCACTTGAAATTATGATGGTAAATTAAAAGCAGTATTAAGTACTTTTAATTAATTCTATGCAGCTAGAGAAGGAGGCATATGTGCATCCTTACAGTATGCTAGATATTGTCTATGCAAGCCAAGTTTGAGGCTAGATGGAAAGGAGAAGAGAAGAGTGTAAGAAAACTCAAATACTAAAATATTCAGTCAAGAAAGAGTTGAAGTATTCCAGTTTGAAAAGTAAATGGATGTTGAGGATCCAAAGTCTATAAGACAACATGATTGGAATTATAATTCACCCAAGTATGAGTTGGGATAGATGGATCCAGAAATTAAATAAAAGTTGAAGGTCAGAAATAATCATGAATACTTTTGGATCCTCAACATTCAAGAATCCAAAAGAATTGAAGACTTCTGGGTTAAACAAGAAAAAGTGATACAGGGAGAAAGAAGTTGTTGCAATTACTGTAGCAGCAAGTGTTTTATGGCTTGTTGGGACAGCCATAAAGAGTGAGAATTATTGCATGTTTGCAAGTGTTGTTGATAATGTTGTTGCATATGGAAGGAAGCAACATAAAGTTGGAATGTTTATTATAAGACTGATAAGAGGCATGAGAGATTAAAGTTGGAATGTTTATTATAGGACTGATAAGAGGCATGATATCTTCTATTGTAATCAACTAATCAGGTAGCATTAAATTTGTTTAATGGCGGCCATGCAAGTAAGTATTTATCTTTTGAAATTATGTTGCATCATTGCCAAAGAGAAATTCAGGTAATAATTTCCCCAAATTGAATTTTTATAATATGCAATATGGTATTGCTTAAGTGCATTAACAGGAATAAGTTACCACTAGGTGTGGTAAAGGCTAGAGGCATGTTATATTTATCAAAGATTTTTAGCTTTTGAATGCACACAATGACATAGTAGCATGTCATGTTAATTTGGTTATGAGGTAATAACCAAAGAAATAAAAAATAAGAACTTTTTATAGTAATGATGCTAGGAAAGTTAGTCATGTATGAGACCAGGACATGGTTGGATATGGAAAGGTATGGATATAGAAAGGTTATGTACCACACAAATACCCAACGAGCTTCCTACCTTTAAATAAAACTTGGACTACAACATTTTTTCTAACACTAATGAACACCATATAATTGTATTATTGGTGTAGTGTTCGAGTCAAAAAGGAGGGCATCCAAGCAATTGAGAAGACAATGGGAAGTGTGTGGATATTGTGTCAAGACATTGGCCATATTTCCAATTTATTAATGGTCAGATAGATGACTTAGATAAAGATCATTCTGAAAGTCAATGAAAAGGTGCATTGAATAAATAGGCATTCAGAGTTTCACTCATATCTATTATGTGGCAAAGTTGCACTCATCCATGATAGAATTGTATATTTAAATGCATTTGTTGAATGCATTTTTGTGAGTGCATGCATATATATATATATATATATATATATATATATATATATATATATTTGAATGGAAATAATTATACTAACTATAGAAATTTTGCTAACTCATGGAGATGAGAACATTTTGTGATATTATGCTAGTTACGGGAGGTATTTACCTCCACGTGTAAACCTGACGAGAATAGAATATTCCAAGAAGCAAGAAGAAACCCTAATGAGTTGGCTAATAACCCTAGATGACATGTCGGCTCAAGAGGATAAGTTGTATTAGGTTATTAGCCTCCAAGAGAAGAAGTTGGCAAGAAGAAATAATATATACTGAACAGACAGATACCTAGAATGAGAAGTCGGCCCAGGCAGTTAGCCAGAATTAGTATAAATACATGAGGTCGGTCTTCATTCTGGCAGGCATTCTCAGAATTGTAGAGCAGCACTTGTGCAGACTGCAGTTTCCCAGTTTGTGCGCAGGTTGGGAGGAGAGTTGTCGTTGCAACTAGTAGATTACTCTTTGGCTTGGACTATCTCTTAGTTAGGGTTTGTACTATTTGATCAGCTCTTGTTTGATGTGATATCCTTGGGGAAAGGTGCGCTACCCTTTGTTTGGCTATCTTGCCTAGGGTTTTCTTCCGGAATGATTCTCAGTCAAGGTTAAGGTGCTCGGAGGGTGGCTTTGGCCTATGGTTGGGTGACAATAGTGATATTTTTTTATGGTAAAACGAGCACATCCATTCATATTCTAACACATTTCAGGAACTGTTAGACATTGCAACAGGAAAGTTGCAAGTCTGGTAGTCACAGGAATAGTGACTACAGAAAATTTTGTGTTCAGAAAAATGAAATAATGAACTTATTGTTATTAATTGTGAGCATGCATATGCATAGAATGATAATTCATTCTATCTAGTAAATTGTTTGGTAATTGTGATTGGATTGCTAGATATAATAAATTCTAACATCAATACATAAGGTTTTTGTACATATTGCAATTAAAATATGATGGACAAGAAATACTGACAATTTGTTGGTTGTATGCAAGATAGAATCATTGCATAAAAAATGGTATTCAACATGGCGCTTGCTGAAAGCCAGAAGGAAGATTGCATCCTATTATTGCAAAAACAATGAAAAATTATGAAATAGAATTTCATATTTTGGGAAAAGTCGAATTCCTTGTGAAATTAATTTGATTTCTAAAATGGAATTTTTATAATGTGTGTGATGCATGTGTGTGATGCAGATGAGATAATCTTGATTAAAGTTGGAATGTTGGGAAAGAAAAACTACTATTGAGGACACTAAATCCCTATAATTGTAGAACCTTGGTGGGGTTCTAGTAATGGGTTAACGCTCTCCTTGTGGGTGAAAGCCTTGGCAAGATGGATCAATGGACTGTGTAGCAGTGAAGGGATGTTTGAGCCTAGAAGGGTGAGTGCAACAAGGAGGCGACAATCCAAGGATGCTTATGGCATGGTAGTTTCCATAAGGAGGGTGTGTCAAATGGAACAGTGTTGACCCTCAACCAAGTTTTGAAGAAATGTTGGTCGTGTTTGACCATTTTGGGTCTTCAATAGGCTGGTCAAAGACTGAGCGCCTAGGCGAAGCAGAGATCATGGAATCTTGCCCATTTTGCGGGCTTTTTGAGATTTTAGGGTTTATGTAATGGGTATGGGATGTCATCCCATGGGTTTACATGTGTTTAGGCCTTTTTGTAATGTATAAATAAAGTAGATAGGACTTAGAGTGAAGTCAGTCTAAGTTGGCTTCGTACAAGAACATGTAAATGCTGCTAAGTGCAAAGAATAGTTGTTGGCTTTTGTGCATATTGTGTGTTGAGACTTGCAAGGCTAAGTGCAAGTAATTGTAAGAGGCTTTGTGTAGACATATTGTGTAAGTATTTGTACCTTGACCTAATTTGGAGAAGGAGGATCTGGAGGGGTGTGTGCAGATCTCCTGTCCTTTGCGGAGTTGGCTCTATGGCTTTGTGCACGGGAGAAAAAGAATGTAGAAATATTGAAAACTAATAAAGAAGAAGAAGAGTTCGTGGATGTAGCCCCACACTAGGGTGAACCACGTATATCATGTGTTGATGTGCTTTGTGCAATGTTGTTCATCCGGTTTATGTATTTATATGTTTAGTGCACTATTCTTGATGTATGATAGATAGATCTATGGATACTTAGTGCTTATGCATGATGAATGCTAGATCTGAGTTGATGCTATGTGCTAAATGATTAGATGTTCTTAATCTTGATTATTATTACACTGATATGTAATAAGGATTTAACCTATGATGTGAATAAGGTTTAAGAACTAATCCATGTTATTGGCTAAGTGCTTTGTTAAGTGTTGTAATCACAAATCTGTGTCCCAGCTTAGTTGTAGACGCCTGAGTCCTGCAACCCCCACTGCCTCTACCTCGGTTGAGACTTCATCTGCTTCGCAGGTGTTTCCGAAAGGGTCGATAGTTAGAGTTTAGTTGGTGTGTTGTGGAAGCGTGAACCCTCGTTCTTCCCCTGTGCCAACAAATGGTTATGTTGTAGGGACCTGAAACTATGATTGTTGGGAACTGACGAAAAGAGAAAGCTATGTGCATAGATATGTTGTTGTAGTGCGTAGTATTCTACTTAACTTGTGAAGCTATGTGTTAAGAAGGGAACCAGATCTAAAGAAAAGAGGTAATATCTTAAAGCTTTGTGCTCTGGTAAAGGTAAGATAAGTGGAAATTTTTTCTTTGAAAGTATGAATCTAGGTATGTTTGATAGATTTTGTCCTTGTATGAAAGCTAGGGCACAGCTAGAAGAAGGAAGATTTGTTCTAACTAAATTTGATAGAGGTAGTGAAAGATATGTTATTCCTATGCATAGAAATAATTTTTGGACTAACAAGTGGATGCAGGAACCTAGAAAGAAATTTTACAGATTGCAGGTCCATCAGTGTGATCCTAGTGCGCAGTATAGGAAAGGTTGGAACTCGTTTAAAAGAAAGAGAGGATTGACACTATGTTATAATTGTCGATGACCGAGACATCTTGCTAAGGAATGCCCTGGCGTATGTTCTATTTGTCTTTGTTGTAAAGTTGTTGGTCATGAGGTTTTGGATTTCCCTAGAATGATTGCTAAAATTGAAAAGATGAACATGAGACAAGAAAACTATGAAGAAGGTCAAGGGACCAAGGATATGTTAGAAAACCAGAAAGAATCAGAGACTCAGTTATTACAGAAGAAAGAAACATTGAATGATCACAGAGACACCAGTTTACCAGATGTATTAAAAGAGAAGCAATGCATAGAAACAAGAATATGAGACTTCGACATAGATTGTGTCTTAGATGAGGAAACACATGTGAATATTATGCCAGAAAGCACTTGCGAAATTTTTGGAAAGCCTGCTATGGTACCTTCATTGGGAAGGATAGGCTTTTTTAAAGGAAAGATGATAACCCTATTTGGAAGAGTTACTAGTGTACCTATGATAGCCCATGGAACATCCAATGAAGAAGAATTTGATGTCATTAAGTTTATTGAGAACATAGCCCCTTTTTCACTCTTGCTAGGAAAGACATGGGTTGAGAAATATCAGATCCAAAAGGAAATCAAAGGAAGAAGCTACAGAATAGAAAAAGCAAGAATTAAGGGACTTCATAGCTAGAAAAATAGAGCGACTAATACAAGAACAAGAGGACAAGTCGAAGCAACAGAAGGCAAGAGAGTTAGTTGTCGAAGTTGAAAGAACAAAAGAAGGCTTAAAGAACCTGTCCATGCAGGAGAGAAGAACATTCACCCCAGAAATAGTAAGAGTAGAAGTGTTACCTTCGAACCTTTTGAAAGATCCTCAGCAGTGTGAAGTTACTGCACTACGAGAAAATAAGAATGAGAATGGAAAGAAGAATCCAGAGACTCAGATCACAAGAAAGAAGGCAAGAACTCTCAGTAACAAAAAAGAAAGTTAGAAAGACTACAGGAAGTTCCAGAAAATACTTCACAGAAGACAGGCTTGTAGAACTTGAACCTCGCTAGAATAGCATAATCGCGCAGAATGGCACTTCGCCACGGTGAATCTATATGACCATTGAAGGCGTCCCGACCATTAGAATGACGCTCTGGAACGGTTAGAAACGCAGTTATTGACAGAAATATCACCATTGGACAATTGAGACTGCGCCATAACGGATGCAATCATATTGATTGAGGCATTCATGCCTGTTGGAGGAATCCATTACGACATTGCTTATTTAACCCATCAAACGTTATGCCAGGACCACTTTTGGAAAACTAAGATATCTAAGCTAACATAGAATTGATTGCATACCGTGTTGTGATGTCTAGACCGTGCCATCAATTCAATTACTTTGAGTATCTGTTCACCTACCCGAGTTATTTTATTACAAGTGTGAATGTCGGGCGAGCTTTATGCACTAGAGAAGTATGTGGAAGAGATTTTGATCGACCTCATGGCTGAGAAATTCATGTCGATAGGAGTACAGGAATTGTCGACGGGTGGATTGAAATCATGCCCCTCAACTGCATGTCGGTCTAGCCGAACCGTGACTGAGAAAAGAAGCAAGCACCACGATGATCTGGTGAACGCAAAGCAGATCTCGTCGGTATTACCAGAGTACATCCCACCTCTGGCTGGTGCAGTTAGTCGTGACATCATCCCATGTGACTTTGAGTACATGTTGATCACTACATACCTCCCAAAAGGGATACATGTAGTCGGACCTCAGTTAGGACTGATCTCAGCTCTCAAGATCAGTGACTTCAACCTTGGAGACTGAAAGAACTATGCGATGCTCGCACCGCAAAGGTACCTGACGAAGATGACTCAGAAGAAGCCCAAGATGGTTCCCTAGTCATGGATTAATGAGATCGTGATATTGATGATCCTAAATGTAATGAAAATCCCCCACTTCGACCAACATCAGGAGGTTAACGCTTGCGTTAAAATCCTTCTGTCGTGCTACCATGGAGGGTATCTTTGGTTGGATAGGCACATCACTATGGATCCGGTGTTGATCCACCTGATTATAGAATTAAGCATGCAAGGACCAGAACCTCACCAGTTATACCCAGGAAAGACATCAGATCCCTCCTTGGCCCAACGCATCAAGGAGGCCTATAGCGATGTAGAGAAGGGGAAGCAAGGCTACAACGTAGCATCCATCCAGGATGGTGCAATGCGCCTTTATTTTCAGTTGATAGCTGGCAAGCTCGTCTGAAACAGTTGTCTGACACAGATCACAGGGTTCGTAGTTGACCTCGTAGGGAAGTGTGTCGAATGGATACAGATGAACTAGGTGAGCTACCTCATCAACAAGTTGGAGAAGGATTTTCGCGAAGCGCGGGACCAAGGCTACAAATTTCACTTCAATTGATTGTTGATTTAAATGCATTTTTTGCTTGGGAGATGTCGGAGGGAAAGACATTCCCAGAATTGGAGTCATTGGCTGCAAGGTTCTCCACCTTGTGGTATAGGAGTGATATGGCGAAGTAGTGGCAATCGAAGGCGTTGTTTCACACTTACTATCTATAGCTGAAGCGCACCATTGACTCATTTCCGCGGATGACCCCGAACACTTTGCACACGTACAGGTCGCTAGCGAAGTTCCATGTAGACCGACACTTCATCTACATCACCGCATGCAGGGACAAAAGTAAGGAGGAGTTTCAATCCTACTATAAATTAACAGACGAATATATGGAGGAGATAACCAAGGAATGGCCAGTCGAAATCCTTGTACCGGTCGAAGATGCAGAACTCTCCGACCCTGACATCATCGGAAGCCCTTTGGTCACCCGGACTGAGTATGATGGACAGAGCAGTGAAAATAAAAAGAAGGAAAAGGAGGAAGTGCAGGACATAGAAAGTGATAAGAAGTACAACACATTCGAGGAAACTGCACCTGACTCACCTGCAGGAGGAGGAGGAGACGAAGTAAACCAAGAGGAGGGAGGGGAAGAAGAGAAGAAAGAAAAAGGTGAAGTGACACCGCCAAAGGATCCCCTTACAAAGGTCGAGGTGTCCAAGAAAAGGAAGGTTTCTCCATAGAAACCCTCAACACGGAAGAAGTTTTGAGCCAATAAGCCTCAGTCACAGAATGTGCTCAAAGTGGATGATATTGAGCTCATCATCACAGCCATAGAATATGCTTCACAATATATCCTACAGAGACATGAAGCAAAGCAAGAAACTCTGTATGACAGAATAGAAAAGGAACTCAAAGACATCTAGCAAGCTATCCATTTGAGTCATGCAATATCTATTGTGCCTTCTCCAACATAAAGTGTGGAATTGGGGGATGAGCCCACACAATTATGTATATTATCAAATGCAACAGAGGCTTGACTTCGTCAAGTCCAATAAAGAAAGGAGCAGGCCACAGAGGCCTTAAGGCAAGAAAAAGAGAAGGTCGTAGAGAAACTTCGATTTGCGCAGCAGGAGAAAAGTGAAAATCAGGTGAAGTTCGAGTAGAACAATGCGAATATACAGGATCAAAGAGGTCGTGACTAGAGCAATTCGCTCTGTGTTGGGATTGGCACAGGAGGAACCAGAGTCAATGGAGATGCAAGTGGGGAAGCTCACTGAAGCCATTCAGTAGCTTCAAGCAAGAGTGGCAGAGCTAGAAATCCAAGCAGTACCTAGCACTCTGCCAGAAGTGCGAGATCATAAGGAAGAAACTGCTAGAAGCATAGTAGAAAGAATCAGGGCCCTACTTTAGAATGTAATCAATTAAGTAACCAAAGTGTGCATAACTATGAGTGCTTTGCAGAAGATCCAAAGTTGAGGACATTGGAAGCACAGCTCCAGGAGGCGAAGTAGCAGGCGTCCACAGTGCAAGCATAGATCAAGTTGCTTACTGCAGTTAAGAAGATGAAGAGGTCGCAGGAGCAATGCGTATTTCAGCAACAGGTCATTGCCATAAAGAGTAGAGTTATGGAGGTGACACATAGACTCTAGTCGGTGTAGGACGAATCCTACAAAATTTTTGAAGAGATCGAGGGACAAGGCTCATAGTTGGAATAGGTGGTCGCGATAGTGGAACAACGCCTGGAAGGGCCTATCACCGAGCAAGTAATTCAGTAGTTCATCGAGCAGGAATTCTGGCGAAGCAACAAGTTGAGGTAGCTCAAGCTAATCTTGAGGCCTTTGAAGCAGTATTACCCAGATCAGAGTGACTCAGGAAGAGTCACAGGTGAGTGTTGGGGGCATGTTGGACCTCGACCAAGTTTTGAAGAATGTTGGTCGTGTTTGACCATTTTTGGGACTTCAACAGGCTAGTTGAAGATGGAGCGCCCAGGCGAAGCGAAGATTGTGGGATCTCATCCATTTTGTGGGATTTTTGGGATTTTAGGGTTTATGTAACGGGTATGGGATGTCGGCCCATGGGTTTACCCATGTTTAGGCCTTTTTGTAATACATAAATAAAGTAGATATGACTTAGAGCGAAGTCATTCTAAGTTGGCTTTGTGCAAGAATATGTAAAGGTTGCTAAGTGCGAAGAACATTTGTTGGATTTTGTGCATACTGTGTGTTGACACTTGCAGGTCTAAGTGCAAGTAATTGTAAGAGGCTTTGTGCAGACAGATTTTGTAAGGCTTTGTGCCTTGACCTAATTCGGTGAAGGAGGATCTGGCGAGGTGTGTGTAGATCTCCTGGCCTTTGCAGAGTTGGCTCTATGGCTTTGTGCACAGGAGTAGAAGAATGTAGAAACCTTGAAGACTAATAAAGAAGAAGAAGAGTTGGTGGATGTAGCCCCACACTATGGTGAACCACGTATATCTTGTGTTGATGTGCTTTGTGTAATGATGTTCATCTGGTTAATGTATTTATCTGCTTAGTGCACTATTATTGATGTATAATAGATAGATCTATGGATACTTAGTGCTTATGTATGATGAATGCTAGATCTGATTTGATTCTATGTGTTAAATGATTAGATGTGCTTAATCTTGATTATTACTGCGTTGATCTGTAATAAGGATTTAACCTGCGATGTGAATAAGGTTTAAGAACTAATGCATGTTATTGGCTAAGTGCTTTGCTAAGTGTTGTAATCACAGATCTATGTCCCATCTTGGTTGTAGATGCCTGAGTCATGCAACCCCCCTGCCTCTACCTCGGGTGAGACTTCATTTGCTTCGCAGGTGTTGCTGAAAGTGTCGGTAGTTAGGGTTTTGTTGGTGAGTTGTTGAAGCATTGAACCCTGGGTTTTCCCCTATGCCAATAAACAGTGAGCTAAATTATTTTCAGAAGCATCTCTATGGAATAGAGAAATTGACTTCCAGTTGTAGTATGAATACCAAAACTGGTGCTGGAAAGTAGAGCACCAGATGGATAACAAGCTTCCAATGGATAAATCTTGGATATTTTACAAGAATTTGAATGGTACATAGTATAAAATGCACTAAGGACAATGTATAAATAAGGGGAGGGGATTGTAATATCCCTAGGTTGAACCCCTAATTGTAAATGTAAATGTAAATGTAAATGTAAATGTACTTAAGCCGGTGAGTTGTTTGATATCATTTTTATATGCACCTTCCATGGTATAGTGCGCACATGTATTTCACGCTAAAATGATGAAGTGTGCACATTCTAGGATATTGCGCACAAAAAAATTAAGTGTGCGTGTTTTTTAGGCCAGGGAGCCTTTGTGTATATGTTTTTTTTTATAGGCTAGTGAGCCAGTTATTATAAGCTAGGAGGCTTATGTGTTGAATTAGGTTGGAGAGCCTAGATGTTGAAGGTTGGTGAGCCTATTTTTGTGTATGTCCTATCATTAATATAACACATCGTTGCGTGTAGACCGACCACGATAAAATAGAATGGGGGATTGAACTCCACTAGTTAGGGAAAGGGGGGACTAAAAGTTAAGGATAAGCGGATAATATAGGGAGCTTAAGCCAGAAAGGAAATATTATATTAATATTCCTTAAAGTAAAAAGTATGGATATTTATTTTATCCTAAGTTCTAAGGATGGGGACAGTTGGACCAAAGTAGCTCTCAACATGACAAGTGTCATGTTGGGAACATGCATACATATAGCTTGGACTTAGTCCATTTTCCCGGGCATTCATCATTCATTCCATCATCATTCACCCACTCATGGAGTTGTCCTTTGTACCATTATGTTATTATCACTATACATGTATATGTACATGGTTAGCTTGGGAGCTGGACTAAAGAGTCGGGTTGTCAAGCCCGTGGGATACTAAAGAGGCAGGTTGTCAGGCCCGTGGGATACTGAAGAGGCGGGTTGTGAGGCCTGTGAGAAATTTCTCTCTAAGTGAGAGAATTGTTGGAAATTGATTTCCTGAAGGTGCCAAACTGCATCTATGGGGCTTTGATACTTCCTGTCCGACCTGTTGTTGAAGCCCCGGAAGGGAAGTGGGGTAGTCGATGGCATGTTGAGTAGATAAGGGGCACTCTTCCTGGGGTGGAAAAGGCATGAGGGGAATGAGGGACTGTAGGCTGTTAGTTTGAGTTGGCACTTGTGACGGAGTCTTTCCTATTGTCTGAGATACATCATCCTGGTTAGGAATCCCTTTGCCCAGGTGGACTTTTGTCCCAATTCGGGGGTGACCCACTGCTGACAGTGATGAGTAGCGTGGTCTCAGGCTGGGAGGTTCGTGGAAGTTATGCACGTATTTGGTGATATTCTTACCAAGATAAGTGTCAATTGTGTGTTAAATTACATGTTGCATTATCATTTATGCGTTTATTTTTGTGTGTTTTTCCCGTGTGTGGTTTATATTTGTATTTATATTTATGGGTATTGGTTGTCTGTGCTTCATGTATATGTTCACTGTTATTTCCATATGAATCTATGCATTTACAGAATGTATTTTTCTGTTTTAAGTTTTATATATAAAGTTACGCAAGAGTTTCTGTGTGGATATGTTTTAATTTGTATACAGTCAGAACATTTTACGTGGCATAGCCCAGTTGAATGTTGGGTATGCTACAACATGGTATCAGAGCATGAAATATTTTCGATGGCGTGACCCGGCCTGGGTGGCCGGGTATGTTACATGCATGGAGGAAATTTGGTTAAAAGGTTTGTTGGGTGAGTTTGGAAGGATGCAAGACAACGTGAAAGTATTCGGCGATAGTCAAATTGTTATTCATTTGGCTAGAAATCCATGTTATCACAATAAGAAAAAACATATTTCTATTAAGTACCATTTTGTAAGATAGGTTGTTGATGAAGGGGGAGTGGCTCTAGAAAAGGTCCATACAAAAGTGAATTATGTAGATATGTTCATGAAACCGGTTTTGTTAGAGAAGTTACGATGGTGTTTGGCTTCTCTTGGCTTGCAGAAAAGGTGATGAATTAATCTGGGCATGATATATCAGGTAAATTGTTGTCAAGGTGGAGATTGTTGAAATTTTCAACTAATTTTCCATGCGGATGCATGCACACGGCATTAGCTAAAATAGAATGTGCATGCATGCACACTACAGTGAATAGTTTGTATAATTAGTGGATCAGGTTGTAAACACTTTGTCTAACTGTCTAATAGATATTATATATCTAACATACTCGTAGAGGTGTGGTAGTAGCAATGTAGTGTAGCACAGTGTGTGGAAGAGAGTGAGTGGATGAGTGTAAGATTGTGTTTGTCTATTGTAATTCTCCCATGATCAATAAGAATACCAATTATCATTGCCCTGTGGATGTTTCCCTTGTGAACGGTTTTACCATGTAAAATTGTTATAATTTCAAGGGAAAACTAGAACAATAATATTATTTTTCAATTTATCCACTACTATAGATATAGACCAGCAATCAAAACACAAATTTCTAAAGTAAATCAATAATAAAAATAAAACAATAGATCTGACCATGTAGAAAACAAATCTAAGTTAGATATGAGCATCATTAGTAATAAAAACAATTATGAGCATTAGCATAACTAGATATGATGATTAGCAAAGTAAAATTGAATAGATTTACCTTAGGAGTTAGTTGATGTCCTCTTTTTTCTATGCTCAGTAAAGGCTATAATGGTCATGGATCAAACCCTCAAGGGTTTGATCTCATCATGATTTATGTGGATAGTGTGCCAAGAATAAATCTA
>ML788171.1:345241-380325 GCA_009831015.1 Picea engelmannii | reverse complement strand
GGAGAAGCCTAAGGAGGTCACACCTTAAATCAGCAAGAGAGGATCAAGACACCAGAGGGTTGAGCCTTCAACAAGCCCTAGAAGATATCCTCCAAGTAGGCCACACAAAAACAGAATTGAGCAAGGGTAGGCCACACCAAAATAGAATTGATAAAGGGTAGGTTGCACCAAACACAACAAGGGAAAGAGATGCCTTCAAGAAGGCCGCACCCAAACAAAGGGACCAAATTGAGGTAGCTACAACAAAATCAAACCAAGGGAAGTGAGGGTGTGTAAATATGTGTAAAATGTAATGTGAGAGAAGCGGGTGAGGATCCTTTTATAGTAGGAAGGGGTTAGGGTTAGGTTTAATTAAAAACCTAATACATAAAATAAAAATAATAAAAGATAATTAATAATTAATAAAAAAATTAATTAAAAGTCAATTAAGTCAAAGTGACTAAAGAAGACCAACACCACATTAATCAAGAAGGGGAACAAGCTCAAGCAAGAGGAGGAAACAAGACAAAGTCAAAGGGGTCTTCCTCAATGGAAAACAATCCACATAAGTCTCACGATAACTTATAAGCTTTTATCATCCCTATATAAAAGGAAACATCAATGATGTGGTCATGTCCATCTTCGTAGATGCTCCTAGGTCTCATGGACCATCCCGGGAGAGAAGAAGAAGATCACACATCATCACATTTTGGTACTCAACCAAGAACCACCTGGTCCCAGACTAGATTACCCCAGAATACATCTAGGGGCCCTATAACACATCTAGGGTCTTATCCACCAAGGTACAAGACCAAGGATCAACCCAAGCGTTAAGCAATGATCCCCTAGAACACATCTAGGGGACCTATAACACATCTAGGGACTTATATCATCAACCACAAAGGACGTATCAAAGGATCAATCCAAGAACCGAGCAAGGATTCCCTGGAACATGTCCAGGGGCCCTAGAACACATCTAGGGACTAATATCATCAACCACCAAGGAACACATCCAAGGATCAATCCAAACACCGAGCAAGAATTCCCTGGAACACATATAGGGGCCCTAGAACACATCTAGGGTCTTACTTCTTGGTCCTTGACCAATAACCCCAACAATATACTAGGGGCCCTCACTAGGGTATTTTTCCATGGCTCTAACTACTTGGTCCCAAACCAAGAACCCTAGAAGTGAAATGGGGGCCCTAGATCTCAGCTTTATGTCATCCTCTTGGAGAATGGTTCTTGTAGCTACATTAATTTCAACATTCCCTCTCAGCAAGAGAGGCATTCTCAGCAACACCAAGTTTGTATCGAAAGTACACAAACTTGGTCAATGACATAGGCTTGGTCAAAATATATTTTATTTTTTCCACCATAGGAACATACTGAATATTGAGAATGTTATTGTACCATGACCCAAACATAGTGATATCTCATCTCAATGTGTTTCGATCTGTCATGAAACACCGGATTCTCAGAGAGATTTATACCGCTCTATTTATCACAGTAAATTACTGTGGGTTCCAGCTCAGCACTGAACAAATTTGTGAGTAGCTTTCTGGGCCACACTGCTTCTCTATTAGCAACACTTGCAGCAATGTTTTTTCTTCTGCAGTGCTCTGGGCTATGGAGCCCTTCTTCCTGCTCGACCAGGAGATCATAGTTGAACCCAAACTGAAACAATATATGGAAGTTCTCTTCTAGTCCATTGTAATTCCCATCCAATCTGAATATGTATATCCATGAAGCATTACACCTTCACTGGAAGTGTATCTGAGCCCATCAGCTATAGTCCATTGGACATATTTGAGAATATGCTTAACCACAACCATATGAATATGTTTCGATTCACACATGAACTAGTTGAGGGCATTCACTGCATAACAAATGTTCAGTCTGGTATGTACTAGATACATCAAGTTGTTGATTTTTCATAAGCATTAGGTTAAGCATGAAGTCCATTCCATTTTATCATTTAACCATATCCATCAATGTGGTAGCAACCAAGATCACAAGAAAAAGCACCATGCACAAGAACACAAAATGTATCCTGGGAAACCCTTCTCAACAAGGGAAGAAAACCCAGCCAAATCCTTTTTTATAATCTTCAAGAGAAAGACCTTTTACCACCAAGAAAGACCTAGCACACAAGATGGTGCTCAAACCCTAGAACTCTAGCACCCAAGAGAGTTTTGCACCTTTTTCCAAAGAAGTGTACTTGCTGAAATTTCCAAACTCACAAGAAAGATATGATTCCACAATGGGGAATCATCCCTTACTTATTTTAGACTTGCCAAATCAACAAAGGTGTCTATTGGCTCAACAGGGCCGACCTCTCTAAGTCACTTTATAATAATAATAATAATTATTATTATTATTATTATTAACCATATTAATTATCTTTTACATTTATTATTAATCACATTAAGGTAGGGTCGGCCTGTACCCTTTACATAACAATTAGGGTTACAGGTAGGTCTGACTCTTGAACAACATATAGCAAAGGATCTGATACACCCACTAGTGATCATCTACTAGGGGCACATCCATAGGGATGTCATAGCTCTGGCTCACTGCATTACACAGAAGAACTAGATCTTCACACGTTCACATGTGCTCGTCCACAGGCACGTCCACTCTACAGGTCTTATTTCTCATTGCCTCACATAGGAGAATCATTTGGAGTCTTCTCATCAAATTTGTTTCTCAGAGGAGGATAATACATCATCGTCATTTATGTTCTCATGATGATGCACCCAACACTTTGGGATTTCACACGTTCACCTTGTGCTCAGCCACATGCACGTCCTAACTCAACAAATTGTCTTTCCCACTGCATAATCATCTGGAGTTCTTCTCAACTCTCTGAATGGAGGAGGTTATCTCTATGTTCCCAACTCTGTCTCAGGTAGGAACCATGTACCCTTCTTAGGCGCTTTCTCTCAAGTTTGTAAGCTGAGAGAAATACTTCACAAAGATGCAATGATCCACACCTCACAGGTTTGTAAGCTGGAGAATGTCTCACATAGTTGCATTCATCAACACTCCCTCTCAACTAGGGAGGCAATATTTATCATCCCAAGTCTCACACGGATGTAATTTGAATTTTATATTGGTTGGAGTTATCGACACTCCCTCCTAACTAGCGAGCCATTCTTCACGAAGTTAATTTGGTGAAGATATTTACAATTTGCTCAAGTGTAGGAAGGTATTGCATGTGTACAATTTTCCTCTGCATCATACCTCTAAAATAAGTATATTTCATCTTATCATATTTCTATCCATCATGAAACATTGGGTTCTCAAGGAGATTTACTCACGGCTCTTGGTTATCATCATGGGATCCATCTCATGGTCAAGTAAAATTGTCAAAAGCTTGTGAAGCCACATTGCTTCACACACTCGTTGTTATATACTTTGCCTCTGTGGTACTCAAGGCTACGGAGTTTTGTTTCTTGTTTCATCAGGAAACCATGGCAAAATTCATGGTAGAACATAAACTGGATGTGCTATTTTGGTCCACTATACTTTTCACCCAATCTGAATCATCATATCCTGCAAACTCAAGTTCATACTGGAGGCATATTTCAAGCCATATCCAACTGTGCCTCGTATATATATATATATATATATATATATATATATATGTTTTGTTGTCTTCTAGTGAGTCTGTCTCGGTTGACTCCTGAAATGAATAAGCCCATTCACTGCATGGCATGAATCAAGTTTGGTGTTAACAAAATACATCAGTGATCCAAAAAATTGTGAATCAATCTCGTTTGAATCATTATCAATCTTCTTCTTTAGATCCATCATGGTGGATTTGCATTCTGTCATAATAAACTTCTTTAATATTCCCATTGTATATTTTCATTGACTCCAGAAAATCTTATCGGTTCTTTGCAATACATCTTGTCCCAATAAGTAGTGCATCATACTCAGATCCTTCATAAAAATCAGAAGTCAATGCTTGCTTGTAACAACAACGCTTTCTGAATAAGTCATCGGGATCGGACTCTCGTCACCAACACTGTAATGATATAGGTTTGCATCAGCAACACTCTTGTTGAAATCCAAACTTATCACGAATCTATCTATCTGATATAGTTTCCAACTCATGGATGGTAGTATGGATGGAAGTGTATCGGTTTCACTGGATCAAGTGTCTCATCATACACAACTCCCTCTGTTTGTGAGAAACCTCTGACTATAGATCTTGTTTTGTATTTCTTGACACTTTCATCAGTTGAATGCTTGATCATATAGATCTATTTAAAAGTTACCACAGACTTCCCTTTCTAGTCCCTGAATAATATCTTATGCATCATTCTTTTAAGATATACTGGTATTCTTTTGTTATGGCATCTTGCCATACCGATTCTCTTGTTGCTTCTCTAAGACAAGGAGTCTCAGCATCAATGAAGTGGCTCGTGACTGAAGGATAGCTCAAAATTTTCTTTTTCTTTCTCAGAATGTGCCTTGAGATGCTTGTATGTTTCTCTGCCTCTTGCAGAGTGAGTCTAGGTAGGAATTTTATGTCCTACTACAATATCTCTGAATATATCAACTGGAGAAACTGGATAACCTGGAGTAATGTATGTCTCCCTCTGAATTGTTGAAGGGGGAGAAGGCATTATCTCACTATCAATCTCCATGTGAGATTCTCTAAGTCTTTGAAAATCTATCTCTTCTTCAAGGACAGTGTCTCTGCTTGTCTCAATCTGTCTTTGACTAGGGATGTCTTTGAAGATTCATTATATCCTTTCTTCCTAAAGGATCTATCTTGGACTTCTTCTCTTTGGGTACATGAAAGTAATTTGGGCACCCAAATAAACTGAAGTGTTCAATCTAAGGCTTCATTTTGGTGAAGACTTCTTCGGGAGTTATGTTTTTCAAAGTCTGGTGAAGACTCTTGTTCTTCTCATGTATTGTGTCATGCATGCTTCTTCCCATGGAATATTAGAAATATTTTGATCATTCTTTGTAGCATTGGTTGTCTCAATGATGGTTCTATTCTTCTTCTTTCTCAAATCATTTTGGCTCCTTCTGAGTCAAGTGACTCCCTCTGAAGGATAAGCATCTTATTTTCTTGTTAACCTAACTAGAACAAGAAAACAAAAAGAACCAACACAAGAATATCTCCTAAAGAAGAATAATGATTACATCTCTAGAATCAAAACATTTTAAGGAATATTGTCACATCTACAACACCTACTTGTAGCAAATTTTAGAAATATAGGTTAGAGGAATGCACTAAGATCCCTCTGGATCCATGACTTCAGCAAAGGTTCCTTCCTCCTGCAATTTCACTCATGACAATGATACAAATAATATATACAAGTCCATACCTGAGGATGTTGATATGATTTCTCCAATGGCTCCTGGATGATCTCTATCCACTGAGATCTTTATGAAGAAGATAGTCACAGTGTCACCTTTTGTCATTTTTGTTATTTTGAAGTTGGCTCTTCAAAGTAAGGGCTTGAGTAGGTGATTGGCTTCCTTGTCCTGACGTCATCTTCCTTACATTCATTGATATATGTCTTGGGTAAACCCTTTTGTATTACCCACAATAAGTCTTCTTCTGAAGTCTTGTCTTTCAAGAACTATGAAGTTGCTTGATCTTCCATCATAGTTTTTGTTCATCATAATTTTAGATTCTTCACAACCCTTTGTCAACTAGGCTAGAAAACTTAACAGCTAGGTTGGGCTAGCACTTTTAGGTTTTATTAGACTTATGAAGGCCAACAATAAGTCTTTGAGAGATAGGAGAACACTGGTGAGTTGAAGAGCTCCTTCAATGACTTTGCAAAAACCGTAATTCTAAAATTTATGCAGAAATTTGTGAAACCCTAGGGCCAAAATTTCAAAAGGCTTGGAATGTCACTTTGAGAGTCTCTGGAAATGCGCTAAAGGGGGGCATACTCTCCTATGCCAAAATTATCCCCAACGTTCAAGTGTTTAAGGGGTAAAACACCTCATAAAGGAAGGTCATACGGATTTTCTGGAAACCCTAGGAGGGTCGTACGGTTCTGTAAAAGAGAGAGGAGACTAGTAGATGCTTGTGCAATGGGTTCTTCAAGACCTATGCTCTGATACCATGTTGATTTTTCATAATCATTAAGTTAAGCATGAATTTCATTCCATTTTTTCATTTAACCATATCCATAAATGTTGCAGCAACCAAGATCACAAGAAGAAGCACCATGCACAAGAACACAAAATGTATCCTGGGAAACCCTTCTCAACAAGGGAAGAAAACCCAGCCAAATCCTTTGTTGTAATCTTCAAGAGAAAGACCTTTTACCACCAAGAAATACCTAGCACACAAGAGGGTTCTCAAACCCTAGAACTCTAGCACCCAAGTGAGGTGCACACCTTTTGCCAAAGAAGTGTACTTGCTGAAATTTCCAAACTCACAAGAAAGATATGATTCCACAATGGGAAATCATCCCTTACTTATATTAGACTTTCCAAATCAAAAAAGGCGTCTATTGGCTCAACAGGGCCGACCTCTCTAAGTCACTTTATAATTATAATTATTATTATAATTAATATTAACCATATTAATTATCTTTTACATTTATTATTAATCACATTAAGGTAGGGCCGACTTGTACCCTTTACATAACAATTAGGGTTACAGGCAGGTATGGCTCTTGAACAACATATAGAAAAGGATCTGATACACCCACTAGTGCTCATCCACTAGGGGCACATCCATAGGGATGTCATAGCTTTGGCTCACTACATTACACAAAAGAACCAGATCTTCATGCATTCACTTGTGCTCGGCCACAGGCACGTCCACTCTACAGATCTTCTTTGTCACTTCCTCACACGGGAGAATCATCTGGATTCTTCTCGTCAACTCGGTTTCTCAGAGGAGGCTAATACATAATCTTCATTTATGTTCTCATGAATATTCACCCAACACTTTGGGATTTCACACGTTCACCTTGTGCTCAGCCACAGGCACGTTCTAACTCAATAGATCGTCTTTCCCACTGGAAAATCATCTGGAGTTCTTCTCAACTATTTGAATGGAGGAGGTCATCTCTACGTTCCCAGCTCTATCTCAGGCAGGAACCATGTACCATTTTTATGGGCTTTCTCTCGGGTTTGTAAGCTGAGAGAAAGGCTTCACATAGATGCAATGATCCACACCTCACAGGTTTGTAAGTTGGAGAATGTCTCACATAGTTGCATTCATCAACACAAGGACCCAATGATTTGACGATATACGGTGGGGTCTTCTGGATATGAACTTGTAGCTTGATCATGTAAATTCTTCAGGTTAGTAATCATAGGTGTGGTTATGGACTTGTTGAGCACTCAACACACCCTAAAAGCCTTCTGAAATTTTATCACTTTTTGGGTACCACTTGTTTTCTTCACTGTCTAAATCAATTTTACTTTGGGAAATGGTTTATCTTTGGTTTATTTTCATGACTCTTATCATCAAGTCAGGTTTATTTGAACTTGTGAAACCTCGTGTCTAAAAGAACTTGACACCCGAATTAAGAATCCGCAGCTAACACTGCACCTAACGCGCTTAGGTTCGGCGTCGGGAAAATTCAAACAAGTAAAGGGACCACATAGTTACAACAATCGTCGAGTGTCAATACCCATCAGCCTTGGAAGAAGGTGGATTTGGTTTGTGTAAGATATTCACACGAAGTTTCAAGAGATAGTCGATCCCCTTCGGCATTGGAAAAATACCGAAAGGATAGACATTAACAAAGGACGCAAAGAAATCACTGATAGTCAATGACCGATGCGCTTTATCGGGGTTGGGGAAATATAGAAAGGTTAAAACAATCATTTTGTCTACGACAAACATATCGTTGATCAACTATCCGCGATGCATTTTCGGCATCGATACCTTTTCGAGAGAGTCGATCTGAGAGCACTTGGGTTTGTTTATCGTTGATCACCAATCCTTGATACTTTTAGGCATCGACAATATACGATTGGGTTTTAGAATGTATATCTTAAAGAAAGTCATGATTCTGATTAACACGAGAGAATGAATTCATTGGTCTCGAATGCCATGTGTCTTTATCATATAAGGGGGTTGTACGGCCTAGTTTCGTCCTGAGTCATGTTAAGGTTCCCTGGGTCCTAGTCACGCCTCCTAGTCAGCTTTGCCATGTTATCTTTGTATGGAAAGATCGATCGGCGTCGAATATTTTGCAAGAAAATATCAACGAAAAGTGTTTGAACCACAATCCTGACCCCTGATCCACCAACTGGACTAGCAAAATGATGAGATGTTTGCGGCATAAGATACAATCGGATTTGGACATTTAATAGATCAGTTAATGCTTGATATTGCATTTGTTGCTACCTTGTGTGCCAACTAAACAACAACAATTTGAAATCGCAGATAGACCATGTTAACCCGCGCTCACACCATCAACCTGTGATGAATTTAATTTCAAACATCTTTGAAGATCTAGCGGAAGATTTAATGAAATTACACTCATAACCCGAATTGAATGGCTGATGCGACAAGGTAAGTTCATCCATGTTTAAATCTCTCGAACGGTTTTGAAAAAATTCATTTTGCACACAAGTTTGAATTCCAAAGCATCCAAAGGAGTAAAGCGAATGTCTCGAGACTGTACTAACCCTCAAATTATCAAAACCAGGTTAAACAAGCTTCATAGGTATGTGTTCAAGTTTTCCAATTCGTTGGTCGTAATTTATATATGCAACTGACTTTCTTGCACAGTCTTTAAACTATGTTCTAGCTACAGATAAGATGTCACCGATAAATCCAACCACCACACGCTCATCAAGAACACCCAAGCTAAAAGAAGTTGAAACATGTGAAGGTTCTTCTCTGGGGACCGCGAGACAGTTGGAGTACGCTCTCAAGGCATATCCTATCATTAAAACATCAACAAAGAAAGATTTTTTCCAACCTCCGGCCTTCAGTGATACAGAAGAAAGCACCAGATCTAAAGTAATGCTCCCACAGTGGGCGGACCTCTTCAACAGAATTAGCTGGGAAGAATACCCGGAGTATATCCCACACAACGACTCGAACGTAAGGGCGCTCGATGACCAAGTGTTCCCAAACATATGACGGTCGTATTTACACATGGTGGCTAGCATAAGCCTGGTTTTCCCTTGCATAGAGGTTCTGAAATGGCTAATCGCTCATACGGACGGGCATAAGTGCGTGATCAATGATGAGAATGGAGGGTGTGTCAGATTTTTCCTCCAAACAGAAGTCCAGAAATACTACAAGCTCAGGGACCCAGAGGAACGGCTAAACACGGACTTCGTGATGAAGTTCTATGAATTTCATGACACCAGCCCGTTGATGGCCTCATGGTGGAAGGAGGACAAGAATTTTACCAACCAAAGCAATGGCTGGTATGGGATGGTTAACCTGAGGGAGCCATACATCTATCTGATGGCTCTTATCTGCCGACTGTATGGAGAGAAGGACTGCTCCAAGTTTTCGGAAGCATGGATTCCCTTGGCGTACATGGTGGCGATTTCCAAAAGCAGCTTCAAATGGGGAGCGATAATTTCTAAACAATTGAGCATCTGTGTACAGTAGGCTCAGATGTCGAAAGAACAGGAAGTACCCACTTTCTGCATGGCCTCGTACTTGCTCGTACTCAATTGGTTGTGATAATAAACCCATAAATAGAATGACACCAAATGAAATCTATAAGATCTGAAATCGAACCCTCGATGGAGTTTTCCTAGTTTCGCAAGTAACAGTTGATGGGTGTTTGTATGATCTGAAGAATGAGGTGCAACATGGTTGGTTCTAGGGCTTAAAAAGAAGCTAATTGGCATATTGGACGCATATTTCTTGAAGTAGTATATTCTTGATGGGCGTTTGGCATAGGAGAAGCATTTCTGAGCAATAGGTATCACTGCCAAAACTCACAGCAGCAGTGAACCTTAAATTGCATCCAACAACAAGGTTATAACCTGGTTCACTACTTCAAACAACTAACAGTTTGGACAGTATTAAAATGTTTTGCACCAACAGTAAAGAATACTTCTAGCAGAAAATCATTTCAACAGCCAAGAAATCAATTAGAATGTTTTCCAAGTGTATTATCACCATTGGATGCACTCGACTCTGACTTATTCGCTTGACAAAGTATATATACAACAACTCTGGAATTTTATTCCAGGTCTATTGATAGTGATAAGTATGAAAGAGTTGTAAGTTCACTTACCTTTTTAAATAAGGATTGGGTAGTAGTATTCTCAAGACTTGCCAGAAGGATATGAACAAGAGGGACTAATACATCATTCCACGGCTTTCATTAGATAGATGAAAGTATGTCAAATTTAAAGCTGCTAAACTAGAAAGAGTTTTTTGCATGTGAAGATCAGATTCTTATGGGAAAGGATTTTGTAAAGAGTTTGTTGGAGCCACAAGACCACTTTAAATGTGTTGACCAAGAATTTATTCCTATTTTATTGAACACAAAGTCTAGCTTGTCTTTTGACAGAAATTTTGCATGCATTGTTGAGGATACTAAGTGGAAGACAAGCACATGATGAAAAGTAATCATACTAGTCAGTTGGGATACACCTATAGCTGGGATTGATCATGATCAAGTTGAAGTTGTTGTGGATAATAAAGGATTCTTTAAGAGGAGTTGTTGTAGAGACTGCCAACGCCACATTGCTTGAGTGTTTCAACCAGTAGAGAAGTTACTTTACTATTTACCATACATTTGAATCGTAACAGTGTTTACTGCCAAGTGTGAAAGAGGGGGATATTGCTATGACTGCTCAATTAAGACTTGCTCATCAAAAAACCTAAGTTTAAAAGATGCATTTCCAGATCTGTAAGATATGTTGTAGAAAAATCATATGGGCTTTGTTTGAGGAACATCTCCATTCCGACCCTTTATGTTAAACGCCCTAGCTAGAAATTAACATTGGGCATTCATGTCTCACATAGAATGAAGAAGAGACACAATTGAAGTCAAGCGCTTATCCTATTCAAAGTATGCATGTCTATAGAGGATCTTTGAATAAGGGTTGTTTCAAAGATCAAGAATAGGAAGGTGTGTCATCCTTTGACTATATAAAAGAGCACATAACAACCATCACACATTCCAAGGACAAAGAGTGATTATTCTAGGGAGGCGTCCCACCTTTGGAGTAAATTATTTAGTCAAGGACATACTTATGTTAGAATTTTTAATTTTCTGGTGACACAGTTACAACACTTAATCCAATAATAACTGCAATAGGATCACTGAAAGATAGACAATCACAGATGCAATAGAACACAAAGTTTATCCTACGAAACCCTTGTGGGGGAGAAAACCCAGCAACCAAAATAATCAATATAGATTCTTTCAACTAGTACAATAACGCGCTATAGCTCCCCAAGAAGGACCAAGACCAAAACACCAAAAGAAACAGTCTCCAAGACTTGTGCGCTAGACCTTCTTATGTGCTCCAAGATACACAAGACAAGTGTGTGTGTGAATGACCAAAAGAGAGGAACCTATCATCTATTTATACAAAAAAGTGTATCTTACGACTCTTGACCTAACTAACCCATAAAAAACAGGGCCGACTAGCCACAATGGGGCTTTTTACAATTACAAGTAAAATACCAATAAAATATTTTTTTTGTTGAGCCGACTTATATAATATAATTACAATGACCTTTTAAAGGTTTGACCAATACAAATATACAAGAATATCTTCTGAAGTTACACCAAAAATATTAACACTCCCTCTTAACAAGGAAGGTATTCTTCCAGAAACAGACTCCAAGTCTGATATCACACGAGCTCACATCCATTGATTGTTGAACATGTGAATCTATACATCCTCGGATAACCATAGTGTAACATGACTTCACCCCATGCAACCAAGGCATGTGGGTAGCTCTCAATAGCTACAACATATCCCCAAGACATCCATTACCCTGCAATCCATCAGTACCTGATAATGTGCATCCCTATTTCAGTGCCAGCACTTTTCCATGCTGGATGAGATCCACCAGACTCAGTGCCAACCCTTTTTCATGTTGGATGAGATTTTTCCATTTGTTCTCGGTGCTAGCCATTTTTCATGATGGATGAGACCCACCAGACTCAGTGTTAGCCCTTTTTCATGTTAGATGAGATTTTTACATACTCCGTGCCACCCCTTTTTCATGTTGGATGAGTTTCACATGTCACTCCCTCTAAAGAGGGACCATACCAATCTTGTCTATGAAGTACTCGAACTTCATCCTCGACAGCGGCTTGGTGAACACGTCTGCAACCTGATCCTCGGTAGTCACGAACTGGAGCCTAAATGCTCCCCTTTGTACCATATCCTTGATATAGTAGTATATGATCTCGATATGCTTCGAATTGTCATGGAACATCGGGTTCTCTAACAACTTTGTGCAACTCTGGTTGTCACACCAAATGCAGGTCACCTCCAATCCGAGACCAAACAACCCAAACAATAGCTTCTGAAACCACACTTCTTCTCTTCTCGTTGCACATGCTTCCACATACTCAGCTTCACCTATACTGAGTGCCACACATGACTACTTCCTGTTGCTACACGAGACCATATTGGAGCCAAGACTGAAGCAACATCTTGAAGTGCTCTTTTGGTCAGGAATATTGTGGGCCCAGTCTGAATCTAAGTATCCATACAATCCAAACTCATGGTCAAATCCCTACCAGAGACCATGATCCAGAGTATCCTTAAGGTACCTCAAACTATGTTTTGTTGCAACCAGATGAACTTTCATGGGCTACTCCAAATGTTGAATCAGTGTGTTCACCGCAAAACATATATTTGGCCTTGTGTTCATCAAATACATTAATGAGCCCACCATCTGCCTGTATAAGGTAGAATCCACAATCTCTGAAGTTGTATCCTGCAGGAACTTCAAATTTGATACCATCGGAGTAGCCACAGCCTTACAGTCCAACATCCTGAACCTCTTCAGGATTTCTACAACATACTTTCCTTGATTTATGAAAATCCCATCTGATTTCTTCCATACTTCTAGTCCCAAGATGTAGTGCATCATTCCTAAATCTTTCATCTCGAATTTTGTAGCCATTTTTCTCTTACACTCTATGATGAGATTTTACGAACCTGTTAAAAACATGTCATCCACATACAACAATAGAATTATCATTTCACCATTCTCAACCTTAAAGTAAAGGTTAGGATCTGCACTACTCTTGGTAAAACCCAAGCTCATTTGAAAATGTAGTGACATGGATCCCAATGCAGTGTCATAGATCCCAAGAAAAATGACATATATCTTAATGTAGATGTTGCATACACATACATGGATCCCAAGGCAGGTACATGGATCTCGATGTAGTGCCATAGATCTCAGAGCAAGTACATGAATCTTGAGGCATGATGCATGGATCCCAAGGCATAAATGCCACCTCAAACACATGTACACATTCCACAATGCAAGGTACCCACTCATAGTGGGGGGTCTAACCTCCTTAGAAGTCACTAGATGATGCACACCAAGTGATCTCTTCTAGAAACATCATAACATTAGATTAATTTTAAAAATTTGCCTAAGTTTTACCATGGGAGGACAACCTTAGCCTTTATGCATATGACATATCTTAATACAAGAGTTATTTCCTAGGTCTCTAAGTTGAAGACAAACATTGTGATGAATAAATTATGGTAGGGAAAGGGGAAACTTCATGGATTGACCCTCAAAGTCATGTGTGATGATATGAAGGTCTTTTGTCTTGTCCAACTAGCTTTCAAGAGCTAGGAAACTTCAAAAATTTCACATGTAAACTTTTAAGAGGGAGCTTTTGCTTAGAGTTACCACCTCGAAACTTTGTTTTACTACTCCATTTCTTTATATTTTATTTTTTCATATATTTCTTACTCCTTTATTTAGATATGCATTATTTAGCATAGGAGTTAGGGGTAAGGGCCTTGTAATGAGGTAACATGGCTCTAGCTTATTATTTTTTAACTTAATTTTCATACTCTTCACCTCTAGATTTTTTGGCTTGTCTACGTCAGTCTTCATTTGCTTAGTTAGACCTTGTTGAATGACATATGAAAGGTCAAACATGAGCAGGAATAATTTTTTTATGAATGGAATGGAGGTGAAAGGGGAAAATGTAAGGTGTTAAATATGGATAGGGATGTGAGGTACGCTACCTTAACCAGATCCCTAGTAGTACAGCTTGACCCAAGACCATACGACACTTCTAAATGATAATTTTTCCCCCATGGTACGATGAGGCAAATAATAAAATTGTTAGTGTTATGAAGTGTTATTATATCACACTTTAGTGTTTACCTCATTTGCAACCAACTTAGAAGCTATAACACCATTTTTAATTATCAAACCCATACATGAGAACATAACACAACAAGTGAAGTGAACAAACTAAACCAAAGTACCATGACCATGTGAAAAAAATCATAATGCACCATCTATCATCTGAGGTGTAAGAGAAATAAGTTGATATAATATAGTTAAGTCATTTGAAAGAACTCATGAGTGATGTATGACTAGGTCATCGTGTATCTGATGGAAGAACTAGAATGACCAGTTTGAATTAGAAGACATGAGTAGGAGAGCTCATCCAAGCAGCAATACCACACACATGAGAGGGTGGTCTGGAAGTAGTTTCCCCCAAGGGGGAAACATATAGCTCCTACTTGGGGACATGCACTCTTAGAATAAGAGTGTATGAGAGTTCCATAATCTCACTCAAACCTATAATCTACAAACATGTAAACTTGGGAAAATGTGAGAAGCAAGGCAATTCTACCACCTTAGTAAATTACTATAGAAATCAAAATTTTCTAAGTCTAAGCAAAAAAATAAAACATGCAACTACTCTAAGAAAACGCTTGAAAAAGAAAGAAATTGTTCTAAGGCAATCAAATGCAATCAAAATAAGCAATGCATGAAAGGAAACACACAAATGAAAGCAAGAAAATGAATGGAATGAAATCAAACAAGCAACCTAAATTATTGTTCAAATAGATTATTCTTTCCTAATCCTATTGGTTAACTAAGGAATAAAGTTTCCAAGTGGAGTCATAGATCTAGTGCAACCACTTGATGAGGTCATCATTGTTGAGATTTGGGTACCTTGGGAAGCGGTCCCCTTGTGGTTTTGAGTCTCTAACCACAAGTGGGAAATATTTTGGTACTATGTACCTTGTACTTTATGTCTAATTCAACTTTGACTTCACTTAAGTCAAAAAGTTGAATTTTTGTCACTTGAGCAAAAGTGACTAATTATTCACTTTGTGGGTGAATAAGGGACATAAAGTGAACTTAGGGAACTTAACCCAAAGTGGGTTTGTGAGTGAGATTATTGTGGGATGATCTCAACCTTTGATTAGAGAATGGATGGAGAGATCTTAGCCATCCATCTCTTAGGTTTCCTTATAGAGGTTTAAGAGGGGCGCATAAAGCCTAAGGAGGCTCATTCTATATTTTGTTCACTTGGAGAGGAAGAGGAGAGCAATGGATATGGGAATGGAAGCAATGGATGAGGGTTTCAAGGGCGCCTCCTTCCATGAAGGCCTCTAGGAGGATTCGGCTTCCATTATTTTGTGGTGTTGACGCTTGCTTGGAGGAGGGCGCACATCTAGCAGGGAGGTCTTGTACTTGTCATATTGCTGGTTGGAGAGTATTGTTGGAGAGGTAGAACAAAAGGTTAGATTTGTGAGCAAGGGTTTCTTCTACAAGGCCTCAAGGAGCATGGGCACAAGCTTTCATTGGGACTGGGCAACAAAGGAGAGGGGTGCACCATGCTTGGGCACAATCACCTTCTTGGACTTGTATAGCAGCTTGAGAGGGGTTGCCTTTGTATCAAGTTCATTTGTTTCATGTACTTGTTGTATCTCACATTCTTTACACCACATATATAGACTTATATTCCAAACTGGTTTTCCCCGGAAGATTTTATCCAGGATCGTGTTGACCAAAAACTCTTGTGTCATATTTTCATGTATGCTAGAGTTTAGAACAACATTATTTCAGTTGTAAAGATCTAGAGTTGTATTACATATTTCAGGTATGCATGTGCTAACCTATGGGATACTAAAACTACATGCTAGAGCACCTTAAAAGCTTATGTAACCATAACAAAACAACATAAAAGTTCCTGAACAATTTTTTGTTATAAAACAACATCAAAGAAGTGTTAGAGAGTTGAAACTTAGAGCCAACTTCAGGTCAAAGACAGACCTACTTGGCAGCCTGCTAGGACCTTATATTTCTTCATGGTATCAAAGCCCTTGGTGGCTAAATATTGTTGATTTTGGACAGCATTTTGTGGAAAGTTATTGACATCTTGTGGCTAGATTTCATGATAGCTTGTTGACAGTGATTTGTAGCAGCTTGTTGGCAGTGATTTGTGTGACACTTGTAGGACAGTTGGTGGACCTAGATTCAGCCTCTTTTCACACCTATTTGCTAGGAGTGAGGATTATTTTGTACAACCTCTTTTCACACCTATTTGCTAGGAGTGAGGTTGCAGTTCTACTAACTCTTTTCACACCTGTGTTGACATAAGTGAGGCAGTGCTCTTTTGTAGTCGTAGCATCAGTGTGAGTTCAGTGATAAAACATGTCAGTATCCTAGATGCGGGCAGAGGATAGGCTAGCCAGAGCTAGCAACTAGTCCCCTTGGAAGACCGTGATCATTTTCATCTTGGAGGATCTTCAACTATGGGATATAGTTCAAGCTCCCATGGTGAATCCTCCTTCACCTGCTCCATTACCATTGTTGGATGCATTTTTTTGGAAGAAAAACACCAAGGAGAAACAGACTATTTGTGATGCAGTGAGGGATCATATCATACCCCACTTGACTGGTAAAGACTTTGCATTTTAGATGTAGGCATCCTTGTGCAAGCTTTAACAGAGTCCTAACCAGAACTGGAAGATGGTTCTATAGGAGAAACTCAAGAGCATTCAAATGCTCACGACTGAGTCAGTCACTTCTTACCTTGGTAGATTCACTCAGATCAGAGATGAGCTAGAAGCGGTCAAAGAGATAGTGGACCCAAAATTTATGGTGAGGACAACTTTAAACAGTTTTTTGAGACCGTGGAGTTCATTTGTTCAAGGAATTATTGCCCAGGAGGCTATGCCTTCTTAGGAGAGACTTTGGGATGATTTCATACATGATGAGACGAGATGCAACTCAAATTCTTAAGGAAAAAAATGGATATCTCAGAGTGATAAGGATCTTTCTCTTTGGACAAAGCGCAATAAGAAGGTCGGCAAGGGTGCATGACAAGGTCCCAAGAGGGGGGCCAAACCACAGGGAGAGAGTGGCAGTGGCCAGAAGAGAGATATGAGAAAAGTGAAGTGTTTTGCTTGTAAGAAGATGGCTCACTATGTTGGATAGTGTCCCAACATGAAGAAGAAGCAGGGTGGCACAACAGCTACAACAGAGGATCATAGTTTCAGACATAGTTTGAAAGGGATTGTGCCTTCCTCATTTGTTGAATTTTAGTTGAGTCAACACCCAGTATCTAGTACATAGACAACGAGGCTAAAGATTTTCAGGTCCTATCAAGCTTTCCTATTGGATATATCTTTGACCACAGTTGGGCTCTAAGTTTCAACTGTTATGTAAAGTGTATGTTGTTGTTTTAGGACAGCCAACAGTCCAAGAACTTCTTGCTGATTTGTTACGGTTGCACTTCCAATTCCAGGTGCTCTATCATGTAGTTTTAGTAACCATAAGTTAGCACATGCATACTAAAATAAGTACAACACACCTAAATATCTTTACAGCTGAAAATAAGTAGATCTAAGAGACTAACACATGCATTTTTGTACACTGGTATTTTTGGTCAACATGACCCTGGATAAAACCCCCCTCGGGGAAAACCAGTTTGGGATATATTTATATATAATGATTAAAGAAAGAGATAAAACAAGTAATGAAATAAAATGGAACATGTATACATAGGAATCTCCTCACGAGCCTTGCCAAAATAACCAGAGAAAGAAGTGCCCAAACTGAGGTGTGCCCTCTCCCTTTGTTTCCCTCTGCACTGAACTGAAGAGCCCTAGCTCATCTGTAACCCAATGAAGAAATCCATCCACAGGAATGTTCTCTCATGTGCTACCTCTCCACTGAAACTGTCAGAGCTCGAATCCTCCAAGCAGATCTGCTACCAGGTAGTTTCCAGTCCTCTCAACAGGTGCACCCTCCTCCTAGCAGAAAAGATCACCATAAATAAACGGAGCCATAGTCTGAATTAGTCTGAATGTATCTCTCCACAGAAACAAGCACCCAAGCTCTCCTCTCCCTATGCATCAGACCTCATCTCAATCTGATAAGTCCTCCTCCTCTGATGAGCATATGAAGGATAATAAATGTGCCCTCCTCTCCTAGATGCGCCCCTCCTCCATGAAAATGCTCCCTCTCATAAATGTAAGTTATGGCTCCATGGAAATACTCTCCATGCAAGCTCAAACCAACCACAAGATTCTCCTCGAGCTCTCAAGGGTTTTTCTCAAACCCTCATGAAGTGTGCCCTCCTTCTCCTCAAGAAATGTGTCCCTCTTCTCTTCTCCAAAACTCACTAGTGAAGAATGAGTCTCCAAAAATACCTTTAACCTCTCTTTAGCCTCTTTGAGCCAACCCTAAAATATCAATGGCCTAGATTATATCTAGCCAAGTCTAATCAATGGGTGAGATCTCATCCTAAAATATCACTAAGGAAACCCACTTTCCTTAATTTCTTTATGTCTATTAATTCACCCACATTGTGAATTAATTGTCACTTTATGACTTAAGTGACATATTTCACTTTTGACTTAAATCTCCTAAGTCAAAGTGAAATTAGAATCATAAATTAAAGTACAAGGGTAATAGTCTTCCCCCTTTATGCTTAGAGACTCATAAGCACATGGGGACCACTTTCCAAGGTACCCAAATCTCAACAAGGGCTTCGAGCCATGTGACTGGTGTGAGGGAGCATTTTGTTGATCTCAGAGATACAGAGGTCGGGATGGAGATTGCTTTTGGTGATGACACCATAGTTAGAGTTGTTGGGCATGGCATAGTTACCTTTCATTGAGATGGCTTTCCACCTATTTCGTTCAGGGATGTTCTCTATGTCCCTGGGTTGAAGAAGAATCTGATATCAGTTTCCACCCTCCAGGATAGGGGTCTTGAGGTGTCCTTCAGAGGGACAAAGGTCCTCACACACCCTAAGGGGTCCTATCTCACCAAGATGTATGCAGAGGGTGTGCCCTTGGTAAGTTTTGAGTCTCTAACCACAAGTGGGACTTACTTTGATACTATGTACCTTGTACTTTATGTCTAATTCAACTTTGACTTCACTTGAGTCTAAAAGTTGATTTTTTGTACATTTGTTTCATGTACTTGTTGTATCTCACATTCTTTACATCACATATATAGACTTATATTCCAAACTGGTTTTCCTCGGTGGGGTTTTATCTAGGGTCGTGTTGACCAAAAACTCTTGTTTCCTATTTTCATGTATGCTAGAGTTTAGAACAACATTATTTCAATTGTAAAGATGTAGAGGTGTGTTACATATTTGAGGTATGCATGTGCTAACCTATGGGCTACTAAAACTACATGCTAGAGCACCTTAAATGCTTATGTAACCATAACAAAATAGAAGAAAAGTTCATGAACAATTTGTTGTTATAAAACAGCAACAAATAAGTGTTAGACAATTGAAACTTAGAGCCAACTTTAGGTCAAAGATGGACCTAGTTGGCAACCTGTGATTGGTTATGAACCAAATCAAGGATCTATTGAAAATTACATGGGCACAAGGTGGAATATTTATCACTGTTAGGCATAGAACCAAGGTAAGATGATAATCATGAAGCATAAAGCCAACATCTTGCCAAGGCTGGGTATCACTTTCATTGATAAACCCATTGATTTTTTTCTTTGAATTATTAAGGTCAAGGGGCTTTGAAGGCAGCTCCAGCTAGGATCTACATGAAGATTGTTGATTTTCCATGCTTCTTTCAATCAAGGATGAGGGAAGGATGAGAACACTTGTGATTTAAATCTTTCATTTCAAAGACATAAGGAAATGAATGCTCCATATATATTATAACCTCTTAACAACTTATATTTTCCAAAAGAGGGGAACAATTTACTCCAAGTTCTTCAAGACTTGATCCGGATTATTTTCGGCACAAAATGAGAGCAGAGATATAATAAAGAAATGCATAGAGATATCGTAGATATTCAATAATATAACATAAATGTATCAGAGATGCAACCATAAACACATATATACAGTAATACACGATTTTTATTAATGAAAGAAATGTACAGAGACTGTAAAAATACAGAGTGAAAGACTCGCTAGAAAGGTGGCAACTTATCTCTAAGAAGAGATGTGACGGCTACTCGCATTCGCAAGAAGATGATTACAATGAGGCTCTGAAGGCATTTTTTACAATAAAAAGGAATTCTAAAAACCCTATATATCCAAAAACCTAACCCTAGAAGATGAAGCGCCAAAAGTCATGTGGGCCTCATTTGGGTAACTTAGTACATCAACTTCCTGGGGTCGTAACTTTTGCATACAATCTTTGTTTTAGGCATATGATAGTCCGTTAGAAAGGTATCGTCGAGTAGATTCATTTTGGGGGCTCAATCATACCTTTGTCTATCATTGAAAAGCTCGATCCTGAAAAAACTTCATTTAGGCCCTCAAAATGGCCCCGGAAGTTAAAACTGCTAAAAATAGTAAATTGCCAAAATTGCTAGAAAACTATTTTGAGCTAGCTGGAAAAGGTGGGTGGCCACCGATATCCACCTGGATCAATCCTCCCTCCTTAGTAATCAATGGTCTCCACTGTGTTGAGTGCTCAAGGGAGAGGAAAAAACGTTTGTTGAATCTGAATCTTGGTGAGTTGATTGCCTTGCTGGAGACGTCGCGCTGCTCAGTTTGTGGAAGGCTATCACGAGCATGTGGTTGGAAGGGTTGAACCTTTTTAACCAATCTGGATACATGATATTCTTTTGTGCAGAAGGAATCTTTACACTTTGCTACAATCTTGTCAACCTACTTCTGTTGGATAGAAGGTGCTTGGGCCGAGGCTGTAGTGGTTGCAGTATCCTTTTGTTCACATTTTGAACAGATTGTGAAGAAGTTGAATTTTGTAGCATGAGATACTACCTTGTGGCACTTTTTATATGGGACAGTAGTCAGAACTACCTCTGGTATTCTATAGAGATGACCCCCCAGAGAAACAATGACACTGCGGGGTCGAGACTCATAAACAACATGGTGCTTCCACATATATGGTTGGCCCAAGAGAACACCACAGAAATCCAGTGGGGAAACATCACATAATACCTCATCCTTGAAGGGCTAGATGCCGTATGAAAATTGACACTATTGGTTGACACGAAGATCTCGTCCTTGGCGAAGCCACCCGATGTTGTATGGTTGCGGGTGTGGTGTTGTCAACAATCCCAATTGTTTGACGACCTCTACTAAGATGAGGTTCTTCTAGCTTCCACTATCAACAATAAAATGCAGGGGGGTCCCCTTCACCCACATATGTGAATGAAAAAGGTGCTCCCCCTCTTCAGGATCTATTGGTTCTTCTGGATGAATTGTTGGGATCTTGACAATAGCAGTGGCATATGCGTCGATGATCTGTCTTTTACCACTATTTTCAGAATCAAATTCTGAATCAGGGTTCAGCTCCTTGTCTTTGACCTCGACCACCAATGACTGTTTTGAGCGACATTCATTGGTGTTGTGCCAGGGGCTTTTGTGGAAATCGTACCATTTTCCAGTGTCCTTCTTTTTCTTCCTGTCGCCCTTCTTTTCCTATGGCTTGGACTGGTTTTCGGGAGACTGTTTTTTAGGGTCATCTTCGTTATACTTTGGTTGTTACGGATTTGTAGACCGAAACTCTCGTTTGTTCTGGTGCTTAAATTTCTACTCAATTTTAACAGCATATCGATAAGTAGCATCGAGTGATGAGATGTCTAGAAAATCCATTTCAGTTTGGATGTATCGGTTTAGAGACCCACGGTATTTCAGAACCAAATGTCATTCGGAGTCTTCAATACCCAGCATGGTGCGTAAGGTATGGAAGGTATTGGTGAACTTTGGAACTGCTTGGCCCCTCTTTTGGCCGCAGTGTGGTCCATCTCATGTATTGGTCCTCATAGTTTCCAACAGGGTAATATTGTTCCCTTACCGCGTCCACAAAAAATCCCCAAGTGGGCTTGACCCTATATTCCAGACTCCTTTGTGTAACTTTGATCCCAGTAAGTTTCCCACCAATGATTGACATGGGGGAGATTTTTAAGGAGTGCGAAGGTGATCTTTTCCCTGTCGGAAAAATGGTGAACAGAGAAATAATTGTCTATCATATTTAACCATTTGTCTAGGGAATCCGCATCTATCTGACCTTCAAATATGGGAATATCAAAATTAACCTGTACCTTGAAAGGAGAGGTGCTTCAAAAGTGGTTGTTTGATGAAGATGTGTTTGTTTCTATCGACACACGTTGAAGGATGTGGGAAAAAGTCTCCATCATTTCATCCCTCTATCGCGTGAGAGATTTCTCAAGCAACGGATTTATAAGATCATCTGCTCCATCATTTTTCTTTTCTTTTGCCATGGACGGTTTATTGGGCGTGTGAGAGCGATTTTCTTCAAGAGAGACAAGCTCGAGACCTAACTTGCTATACTCGGACCTCGTCGGGGACATGCACTGAAAAATGATCAAGAGCAGCCTGCTCTGATACCACTGATCTAGATTATTTTTGGCACAAAATGAGAGTGGAGATATAATAAATAAATGCACAGAGATATCGCATATATTCAATAATATAACAGAAATGTATTAGAGATGCAACCATAAACAAAGATATACAGTAATACACGATTTCTATTAATGAAAGAAATGTACATAGACTGTAAAAATACAGAGTGAAAGACTCGCTAGAATGGTGGCAGCTTATCTTTGAGAAGAGATGTGATGGCTACTCACATTCGCAAGAAGGTTATTAAAATGAGGCTCTGAAGGCATTTTTTACAATAAACAAGAATGTCAAAAACCCTAGACATCCAAAACCCTAACCCTAGGAGATGAAGCGCCAAAAGTCATGTGGGCCCCATTTGGGTAAGTTAGTACTGTTACAAAGAAATTCCCCTCCAGACAAGTGGATTCTCTCTTGGATACTAGACCCCTATGACCAAGATAGAAAAGTGCTATTGTGAACACTAACTTTCCTTTTCATGAAGCTAGACTATTCAAAGAAGAAGAAGGAAGAAGGATAAATACCTTTTTACCGATGTTTGTCCTTTCTCGATCCAGGATGATCTTGATCTCCAAGTTCTTCGGAAGGTCCTAAAATGCAATGAGAAACAACAACGATACATACTCCCTACTCTACTATGATTATCTTCATAATGGATCTATGAAAGAAATAATTTCATGAAACGTACACAAAATTTAAAGGAAACAAGCCAAGCATATATTTATATTAATGAAAACAAAGTGAGATGCTTACAGCCATGGATGTAGGTGCAGTAGCTTCACCAAGATCTCTTTGTGCATACCCTTGCTCAAATAATCCATACAGAATATTGATGCTTCAATGATATCTACCTTATGAGATCATAAGTTTGATACTTCACAATGTCTCCATCTCTGTGTCAATACCACTCATGAGATCATAAGTTTGGTATCTCCAATCTATCATGTATTTTTCACCATGAGAAGGCCTCCTTATATAAACTTGGAGAGACCTAATCACTTGAGAGATATTTGGGATAAGTTGAGGATTCCTCTCCTTCAGTTGTGGATCTTCCCTAAGATCATGCTTTGACCTCAGATTCGAGTCCAACTAACTTCATAGATTGAGGGGATTCTTCCCTGATTTATCTCAACAAACCAAAATTCGCTCAGAAAGGGCAGCACTCCTCCAAAAGGGTGAACAGAGTGTTTCAACACTCCCCAAAAGAAGGCTAGGGAGCGTTAGCGCTCCCTGACAGTGGGTAGGGGAGAGTGGTTTTCTTCATGGAAAATGCTTTGTACTCTTCATCAAATGATTTCTCTTCCTAAAACCAGTCTTTGAGGTTGTCTTAAGTGTCCCTGTGATGTCGTTAGAGGCACGACATAGGCAAGATGGCAGTATGATGTTTGCGACACTTTTGGTCAATATGCGACACTTGCGGACAAGATGCAACACTTACAACAATTGTAATGATGACACTTGCGACACTATTGAAGTCAGTAATTTTGATGTGTAACAGATTGCCCCCCAAAGTGCGAAGTTAGAAGATGAGAACTGATGACTGAAGTACTTTGTAGACTTTTTCAAGCAAGGGTACGGACTTAGGGAACCAGATAGAAGCTGCACACAACCATCAAACAAATATTATGACATGTTTCAAACCCAAGGCAGGCATACCTATCCTTGAGTGATAAAGACTTTCAAGGTATGGCCGCCATAAAATACACTGCGGATCCATAATTATATTGGAAAAAAGGTATAGCCACTGAAGATACAATGTGGATCTATACTCCTATGACCTGAACTGATCGTAGCCACGAAGAATGCATAGTGGATCTATGAGACGACAAGACATAGCCACAGACCAATACAAAGTGGATCTATGTGACAGTATATGTGTCAACGTTCAAAAGAAACTCTGTCGCAACTTGGGAAAAGTACATATCAGAGTGATCACTCAACCCAGGGTCTTCTTACTGATCCCTATGTAGTACGAATCTAACCATGTGAATACATGTCCTAATGTCGAACATGGAAAAAACCACTTGATTACCAATCAATGAGGTAAATCGTTAACAAGGGCGAGGGAAATCACCATTGATGTCAATGATTCCCAAGGTACTCTAGTACATTCCAACAAATGTGAATGGATGAGATGAAGTCGAATGTCCGTGGAATCATCTGATCAGAGGTCAATGATGTAAACCCATTGTCGAATGTGAGGAGGCCTGCCATTGAGGCATGCAGGTCCCAAGGTACTAATTGGTTTCTAAGTCCAGTTCATGGATAATGTGTTGAAGTCGACAGGAATAAAATCGTCGAAGGAGGGCCTTGGTGTATCCCCCATCAACGACACGAAACTGACACAGAGATATAATTGGTGGATCAAATGAATATGGACTGACACGGGTATTGAAATAGGAATTTGTGACGGTTGACTTTTGAGGCAGATACTTCCCTTGAACACTGAGGCATGATAGCAGAAACTTGACATGGACCAAAACTTGATAATGTAGTGGATACTGTGACTTTTTTTGGGTGACCCAAAGGAGTAAGGAAACTCAAAGGATTGGTTCAGTGCAGAGGTTTAGCGGATTAAAATGCATGCAAAGATAAAATGTCATGTTCAAGGGCGACTCTAAGAATTACTAGTAATATTCTCAAAAACCCGCTTGGCTTGCTTCCTTCAATTTTTTCCCCCATCCAGATAGACGAGTACCTATTTTTTATTTAACGAGCTCGAGGAGGGTAACACATGCTCGATATAACTCACCTTTGGTAAATCCCTCTTCCTTTGTTTAACAAACTGGAAGAAGTAAGGGTTCGGTCCCATATGGGCCCTTCAATGTATGATTGTTTAACGAGTCCAGAGAAGGTAAACTCGGTGATTTTTCATGTTTAGAAAATCTAAAAAGAACTTAAAGACGACTCCATTATGGTCCTTTTTTGTAATGTTAGTCTTACGAGGCCAAAAAAGAGATAAATTATCACTCGAAAGACGCCCTTTCAAACCTTTTAATGAGTGGGAAAGGAAGCAAGATCACTCAACAATATTTTCACGTTTAGAGAGTCTAAAAAGAGTTTAAAGACAACCCCAAGGGGTTCCTTTTTCGTGTATCCATGCGAGCCTGAAAAAGAGATAAAAGGTTGCTCGGTTACATTCTCATGTTTTTACGCGCGTGATAAAGAACAAAGAACAAGCTCGGTATGCCCCCATCTTGAAAATCTAGTGGCTTAACTCCAGAATGATCATCAAAGGCTGGAGACATGCCCCCCAAGCTTCAATTCAATCACTGACTTTGAGGTTGTCACCAATTTATGTACTAGATGGAGAAAAAGGATACAAGTGGATGAAATGAAGGTTCAAATATGAGACCTAACAAAAGACTCGACTCGACATCTATGAGATCTGGCGAAAGACTCGACCTGATAGGAGAGGTGATTGTTTGATTTTTTAACGAGCTTGACAGATGAAAAGAACTATGCTCAAGGCTCTGGGTTGAATCCCCAGACCTTTGTTCCATTTTTTAATGAGCTTGCTACAAAGAGGAAAACTATGCTCGTAACCTCTGTTTCATTTTTTAACGAGCTTTCCACAGAGAAGAGAAACTATGCTCGCGACTCTTCTTGATCATGGCTTCCAAGAGGATAATGCTTTGGAAGGACACTAGGTCAAGGGACAAAACTCGGTCATGGCTTCCAAGAGATCTTCACTGGATGGAAGAAGAATGCTCTGGAAGGAGCATATGTCGAAATTATTGCCAAAGGTAAGGAGATCGAGCTCCAATAGCCCTACCGAAGAGATCACCATGTCAACTACCGAATCTAAGTCATTGGAAGTTGAAGTCATTGGAGACAATGCCACATAATTTACCTGTGGCAGGGGTGATACCAACTGCATATAAGACCCATTTAGGGAGGTCATTGGGTTGATGGGCAAGTCAGGGCCAACAAATGAAAGTTGATCAATAGTCACCATTCTTCCATCGTGCGGGAAATATATCACACAAAAAAGAGTGGAAACAATAACTTTCATGGCATAGACATAATCTTGCCCAAGGAGTAAATTGAAATCCAAGGATTCATGGACTACCATAACATCAATAAAGACAGTTTTCCCTCCCAAAGTTATGGGAAACTAGGGAAGGATCCCTAAAGGGTGACTATTTCTTCTGTTAAAAGAGAACAAAGTCTGGGTAACCGGCACAAGTTGAGGATAACCCAAAGCTTGCCAAGCAATAGAGGACAAAATACTGATGAACGAAACTTCATCTATCAGTGTATGAGGAAAGTCCCGACCAAAAACCTGTACTGTAATCTTGAAAGGAATGTGAAAGGGAAGACGAGGTCCAATTAGCACACCCCAATCAAAAAGGATGGCCTCATTAATTGGAGAGGGTTTCGCGGGAGAAGGAGGAATGCCCCCTAGCACGCTAGATTATGTATCAATGAGAAAAACGTGGGTAGTATCGGGTTTACTCTTTATAGGGAGAGTAGGATCGGTCAATGATGGGATCAGATTGACCACGTTGACACTCTTCAGAGGAAGAGTGGGATTGATCGATGATCTAACCGGAGCAACCACTTTGGCACTCTTTGGATGAAGGGTGGGACTGACCGAGGAAGGGACTGGATCAGTCACTTTGGCACTCCTTAGAGGAGGAGTGGGATCGACCGATGGCAGAGTCAGATTGACCACTTTGACACTCCTCAATGGAGGAATGGGATCAATCGATAACAACATCAAATCGACCACTTGGGTTTCATTCTCCAAGGGGATAATGGGGTCGACATGTGGAAATGGATCGACCGTTTGAGTTAGTGTTTCAACCGAGGATGAAACTAGATTGACCACCTGATCAACCTTATTGACCGAGGATGGAACCCGATTGACCAGTCCATCAAATAACGACGGGTTGGGAGAAATCTTACTATAACTGATTGGAAGTTGAAGCTTTTTCAAAAGAGAATAGGCCTCGTCCACACGAGGACAAAGGTGAGAGTGATGATCACCTTTTCATAGCATGCAAGGAAACCTGACAGTTGTCTTCTTCTTACCAACCTTAATGTCACTAGTTGATGGGGCATCACCAGCATGTACATCAGGGGCCGATGACATGGACGGCCACATTTATAAGACCTTCGGAAGACCTAGACAATCCCTCAGAAAGTGGTCACCCTTACAAAGACTGCAAGGGAATTTGGGTTTCAGATTCTTCGTTTTAATCTTGTTGGCCTCATCAACACTCCCAGTACTATTAATAGTAGTTGGTTTCTTAGACCAAACATCTGATGTAGTTGGAGGCTTGGTCCTTTTTGAGTTCTTCTTCTTCTTCTCTTTCTGTTTCTTCTTCTTCTAATCAGCCTGGCCACTTGCTTTAGAGATTTCACTAGGCGAAGAAGGAGAAAAGGAAGGAGACTTAATGGGTGAAGAAGGCGAAAAGTCGACATGAGGTTGATCTATGGGTGGTGTACTGACATCTGAAGTATTAGGTGCAACTGAAGCACTGGGAGGATTCGAGATCACCGGAGTGGGGAATAACCAAACTGGTATTCTGATGGTGAGTCCCGAAAGACTCAATGTGGCAATGTACGGAGGACCAAAGTTTCCAAAAGAAGGAAAGGTGAAAGGTTTCGCAGGACAAGTGGTTCCTCCATTTGTACTCCTGGCAGTTGATGTCATTAACCCTGACTTGACCTAAGGTACACTAAGTAAAACAAACAACACACGTTATGAATCTAAAAGCAAACAATCAAACAAAACTTCCCACAATGAAACCACTAGTTGGTGATGAAACCCAACATCGCAAGATCAATATAGAAAGGGGCGGGGATAGAACGGGTGGATCAGTTATGTTGGCGACCTGCTTAACGAACTTACACCTTGGTGCAAGCTTCGACGTAGTAAATGTGAATTTATCGTCCAAGGATCCCGAGTGAGTTTGACCAACGTCTATTCCAGGTACAGTGAGACTTCCCTTCACCGTCACCTCGTGTAAGACCCTAAAGATTATGGCTACTAAGGTCACCAACTCGTAGTCATCCCCTGGGTGGGTACAGTTGATAGTCCAGTCCAAACGTATGGGTAGGATAACAAGTCTGAAATCCTTCGAGAGAACTGAGGACAAATGGACCAATAGAACTCCAGAGGACCCCGAACGGATTCAAAATTCACGAAGCACCGAGACCAAATGAAGACATTTGAACCTCAAGAAGAACCCTCAATATATGATCTGACTACTATGAACGGTTGAACCACGGAGGGATAATCTTTGTAACTCTACCAAACGCGACCTCGTGTGTAACCCCTGTGTGATAAGGGGATCCCAGAAAGCCTATACGACAATTGCATTTTCTCTCCCTATCACAATATGCTAATGTTTGTTTGACAACTTTGGAAAGTTATCCTTTCAACCTATTCCAAATCCCTACACCTTAAACTAATGGAGGTTTTCTAACAGAAAATGTAAAAATGTCTGATGAATTTTAGATAAGCGCTTGATTTTAAGGTTGTTGTTTACTCAAAGGTGTATGAGAGTGAAAACTGATGATATCATGACTCAATTCCCAAAACATGCATAAGAAATGATAAGCAGTCTTTTCTTTCAATGAATGTTTATTTAAGGGAAGAAGGATTTTCCTTTCACTTTCAAACACTAAGATGCAATGACCTCATGCAATAGTCCTCAATCAAAAATCCGATACAATGCTAAAATGTTTATATGTGACTGATAATTAGTTTGATGTAAATCTTCCTATGTTATTCAAACTTCAAGATCTGTGAGATTTAAGCAACCCGGAAGCAAACTTCACATAAACAAAAACACACCCTCGTTGTGATAAAACAAGAAAAAATAAAACCAAATCCAGAAAGGAGAAAATGTTTGGAGAAAAGACCTCAAATATCAAAATGAAATAGTGAAAAGATCTTTGAATTTCCTTGCAACAACTTTCAGTCAATCAGATAAGTGAGAAAGAATTAGATCGACTCCAAATCTCAAAGAAGAAGAGTGACTCAAAGCAAGGAAAATAGATGTCAAAAATCCAAACAAAACATCATTAATCCTTAGAAATCAAGTAATTGGAGGCTAAACAAGGACACACTAAGATAGCATAAACCCTGAGCAGATGAATTAGCAAAAAGAAAACTGAGAAAAACTACTCCCAAGAAGATTTTTGCAGAAAAAGGGGAAACGCTCTGGTGTCAAGGGTACCATAGTGTTTCAACGCTCTGTGGGAACCTACAAGGGAGTGCCAACACCCTGGTGGTAAAGGCAAGGGAGCACTGGTGTCTCAGAACTCAAAAAATTTCCCGAAAAAAAAAACTCAGGAAAAATGCAAAAATTTAGTGTGTAAGATGAATCCAAGAGCCAACAACACATATAAGGATAAGAGACACATCATGGAGAAGGTCAAAGAATGAGCAAAGGCCAAAACAAGACCTATGAAAGGAAACAAAAATCAAATTTCCTCCCCAGGGGAGTCACCAATTTCTGTTACAAAGAAATCCCCCTGCGGACAAGTGGATTCTCTCTTGGATACTAGACCCCTATGACCAAGACAAAAAAGTGTTATTGTGGACACTGAATTTCCTTTTCATGAACCTAGACTATTCAAAGAAGAAAAAGGAAGAAGGGTAAATACCTTTTTACCGACGTTTGTCCTTGCTCGATCCAGGCTGATCTTTATCTCCAAGTTCTTCAGAAGGTCCTGAAATGCAATGAGCAACAACAACGATCCATACTCCCTACTCTACTATGATTAGCTTCATAACGGATCTATGAAAGAAACAAGTTCATGAAATGTACACAAACTTTAAAGGAAACAGGCCAAGCATAGATTTATATTAATGAAAACAAAGTGAGATGCTTACAGCCATGGATGTAGGTGCAGCAGCTTCACCGAGCTCTCTTTGTCTAGACCCTTCTCAAATAATCCATGCAGAATGTTGATGCTTCAATGATATCTCCCTTATGAGATAATAAGTTTGATACTTCACAATGTCTCCATCTCTGTGTCAATACTGCTCATGAGATCATAAGTTTGGTATCTCCAGTCTATCATGTCTTTTTCACCATGAGAAGGCCTCCTTATAAAAGCTTGGGGAGACCTAACCACTTGATAGATCTTTGGGATAAGTTGAGGATTCCTCTCCTTCAGTTGTGGATCTTCCCTAAGATCATGCTTTGACCTCAGATTTGAATCCAACCAACTTCAGAGATTGAGCGGATTCTTCCCTTATTTATCTCAACAAACCAAAATTCACTCAGAAAGGGCAGCGCTCCCCCAAAAGGGTGCACAGAGCGTTTCAATGCTCCCCCAAAGAAGGCTAGGGAGCGTCGGTGCTCCTTGACAGTGGGTAGGGGAGTGTTTCCTTCCAAAAATCATTTTTGAGTGGTTTTTTTCATGGCAAATATTTTCTACTCTTCATCAAATGATTTCTCTTCATAAAACCAGTCTTTGAGGGTGTCTTAAGTGTCCCTATGATGTCGTTAGAGGAACGACATAGGCAAGATGGAAATATGATGTTTGCGACACTTGTGGTAAATATGCAACACTTGTGGTCAATATGCGACACTTGCGGACAAGATGTGACACTTACAACACTTGTAATGACGTCACTTGCGACACTATTGAAGTGAGTAATTTTGATGTGTAACAAGTACATCAACTTCCCGAGGTCGTAACTTTTGCATACGATCTTCATTTTAGGCATATGATAGCCCGTTGGAAAGGTATCATAGAGGAGATTCATTTTGGGGGCTCAATCATTCCTTCAAATATCATTAAGAAGCTCGATCCCAAAAAAAAAACCTTCATTTAGGCCCTCAAAATGGCCCCGGAAGTTAAAACTGCTAAAAATAGTAAATTGCCAAAATTGCTAGAAAAATGTTTTGAGCCAATTGGAAAAGGTGGGTGGCCACCGATATCCACCTGGATAAACACGTGAACCATTATATTTTTCATCAAAATCTTCTAAGTTGTACGTTTCATAATGACCAAGTTCACCAATCTCATTTTCACCCTCCTAATCAGTATCACAAATGGGATCCCCTTCAATGTAAAAACAACGTGTATCCCACTTATGTCTTCCAACATGTCTAACACTGAGGTCATCATATTATTCATGGCATGAGGAAAAACCTATATATCCTTCTTCAAATTCTAACCCATCAAAACTGTCATAGGATGGATCATAAAGTTCAAAATTTTGATGTCAATTGGGTTTAGCTTGGGTAGTTGGGAGGAATGATTGTTATCCTCCCCGCCCAGGTTTAATTCCCACGAGTGACATGTTGATCTCTTAACAAGTATATTATTGTGATGGCTTCAAGCCATGCTGTTGACTGACCTTGTGCCCTGAATATTCTAGGGTTAACCCTAGGTTCCATCCTCGAAATGAGGAGAAGTACTTGAGAGCTTTCCCTCGGCTTTTGTAACCTGGAAAAAAAAAGTTCAAAATTTTGATAAGGGGTATAACTCATTAAATCGTTACCTTCATGTGTATAGGGAAAAAAATTGGTTGTTTTCTCCCTCTAAATTCTTATCGAATTTTTCTTCATCAATAGATCCACAAGGTTGCTCTTGTTCTTCATGTAATGATGGGAAAACCAAGGATCCTTCTAATATCTCTTCCCTTTCAAAATTATCAAAGGATGGATCAAAAAGCTTAGAATTTTGAAAACTCATTGAACCAATACTTTTGGGCCGGTGGGAAAAGACAACTTAATTGCTCACACCCTTGATATTTTCATCAAGGTTCACTTCATTAATAAACTTACAAGATTATTCTAGTTCTTTCTTATCCACATATTCTTCGTAAACTTGGTTAGTATTAAGGTTGTATTCATATTATTCATAAACTTGGTCCTTATTAAGGTTGTATTCTTCATGAAGTGATTCTTCCTTAATGGGCTCATAAAAAAATTAATCTTCTACGTGAGATGAAACAAATAGCTCTTCCTCAAAAGTGGAGGATGAAGAAGGTATCTTTTTATATCCTTGATTTTTAATGGGATTATAAGGTGATTGTTCTTCTTCACAAATGCAATGAGAAGTTACTTCATCTATGTTCCTTTCATAGTGTTGATATTCAACAATAGTGGAAGTTAATGTTTCCTTAATCTCAATGGTTTCAACAACTTCATCCTATTTATCTTCTTGTAAGGTAACCACATAGTCTTTAAAGGCATCTTCGTAATCTTGAAGGGAAGGACCCCAATGTTTAAAGAAAATTTCAAAGAAAAATGTAATGGAAGTTATGTTTCTTGGACCTATACAATATCTAACCCAATCCTTTTGTTCCTTTCCAAAGAGGATACAAAAATTATCATCAACACATCCTCATGTATTACGTTGATCTCTGAAGTGTACCTTAGAAAACTTACAACCTGGTGAATAGGTAATGAAGGATCACCATTATAGTTTGGAAGGTCTTCTATGTGATGTCCCGTCCCCAAGATTAGGCCAGCAGGGAGTGACTTAGTAGTCTATATGTTCCCGTAGACTATACTCAGGCACAAACAGGGAACCAGATGGAGAAATAAGGAGGAATTAAGGCTAAACGATAAATTAAGCCTAAATACTTAGGAAAAGTCACTTAAGCCTAAGTCAACGAAGAATTAGAACGAAAAGGTGATAAGGGGGGCGAATTAATTGACAAATAATTCACTTAGGAGGAAATGCGCCTAGGTTAAGTGATGTCAACGAAGAATTAGGTCGGGAAAGATATAAAGAGAGGAATTTGACCTAATTCCTCATTATGCATGATTATGATTTGATGTTGAGACTTCCGAGAGGAGGAGGAGAGCCGACCTTACTGTTTTGTGGATTTCTGGAGGAAACCACCACCATTGATCGGTTTCGGTGTTGAGAGACACACCCTAGCCCATCGGAGATACCATCCAGGTATTTCACCATTCTTTTTCGGAGAGATTATTGTGGAGGGTGCAACACAGCCAAGGAGGGCGCAAGCCATTTTGGAGATTCAGAGATCTGCAGTAGACCGTGGTCCCGATTGCAGATTCATTCCGACCCAGTAGAGATCCAGCCAGGGCGCTTCCATTGAGCCATTCGTCATTAGATTCCGATGGTGGAATCTTACAGATTGACCCCTACAGTCATTTAGGGCGCAGTCATTCCGGACCGACGTTTGGCATTGCATGCAGGGGTTTCCTATCAGATCCGGCCAAACCTTTCCGACCCATTTCATCATTGGAAGAGACGATCGTTTTGAGCTACATTATAGTAGATTCCGACGGTGGAATCCATTGGGGCGCACTCAGTGTCCAAGGAGGGGCGCCAACCCCCCCAGGGGTCCAGATCTAGTGCCGTAGAAATCCGATCCGAGTTCCGTCAGACATTATTTCCAGTATAGAGGCCAGGGCGCATTGATTGGAGCAGTTTCGAGATCATTCTGATGGTGGATTCTTTATTTCGAGTTTTCCAGCTGGTAGCGGTTACCGTGCTTCCCTAGGATCGCTTATTTTGCCTATCTATCCGYGCATCCAGCAGATYTGCTTTCTTCTTGCGGTCACGAGTATTTATTTTGTTATTTGATTGTATTCCAGTACAGATCCATGAGATCTGACTGACGTCTAGACTCTCTATTTCAGTAGGCGATTTGTATTCCCATGCATGCACTATTATTATTCATGATATTGAACAGTTGTCCTTATATACTCTTGCATGCGTCTTTTTATGATTGTTAAACCTTTATTATGCAACATGCACTTGTAATAACCAACATGCAACCATAATAACCCACATGCAAACACAATAACCGAAGAACATCTCAATCACCAGCTAAAACGCATCCTGAAACCCACAGTGTATCAGATCTACACACAAGAGCAGTAGAGCAGTAGCCAATATCTTGATCAGCCGAATCAGGGATATTTCATTCTAACCATTCTGGAGAGTAATGATTTGGGTATCTAGGAATTCTTTTAACATCAACAATATCTTATTGCTTATGAAATTCCCATGGAGAAAAGTGGCTCTACTAGTAACACTCTTTTTTGGGGGGGTGGTTAAAATCTTAACTTGTTTGAAATCACGGCCTTGACAAAAACCTTAAAGCTTTAAAATTGACCCTCGAATCAAAAGGTGATGCTACCAGTAGCACCAATTTTTCTTTGGAGTTAAAATTATGACTTAATTGAAACCATGACCTTGACATTTGATACCACTACAGATTAAAAACTCAAAATTGACTCTTCAATCATCACTTGAAATTTTATTTATTATTTTTTTTATTTACATTAAAAAAAAAATCGAAACAAAAAACAAAACTCCGCAAACAAGTCTTAAAAAAAATGATTAAAAAAAACGTTTTTTAAT
>ML788171.1:318448-329160 GCA_009831015.1 Picea engelmannii | reverse complement strand
TGAAAAAAAGAATACTACTACTAGTGGCATCACTTTTCGATTCAAATGTCAATTTATAACTTTTAATGTTTTTGTCAAGGTTGTGATTTCAAACAAGTCTCGATTTTAACCACCCCCAAAAAAGGGGTGCTACAAGTAGTGCCACTTTTTTACTCGAGGGTTGACTTTTGTGTTTTTGATCCAAAAATATGGGCTTTTTGGGCCAAAGTTCTCACTTTGAGGTCATAGTTCTCGTTAAGTTGGTAACTATGTTATCTAAAGACCAAAATAAACAAGAGTGGAGTCAGTAAGTTGAATACTCAAATGCTAGCACAATGTTGCTTGCTTCACCTTACAAGCAACAAGCCTTTAAATTTTCCTAAGGAAATGGGTTTCTTACTCTCAATGGAGTCGCTAGATGAGTAAACTTAAATAAACCTTTGAAACGTACTCATCAAAATTCTTCAAGCAAAATTCTAATAACTAGGGAATGGACTTTATCACTCATAACGACACCAAAATGTTACTACTCAAACTCTCGCCTATGAGGAAAAGTCCTAGCCTCAATGGGAGAGCTTAGAGGCACTATCAAGCAAGCCACACACTATCACCTTTGTGGCCCTGCCCCACACTTAAGACTAAGGAAACTACCCTAGCCTAGGGGGGAATCCCTAAAAGTCAACCCAAGCTAAATTGGCATAGATGGAGGGTGAGAATTGGTCATCTTAGATTGTTTAAAATTATTTACCAAACAACCCGGTTTCCCTTAAGACTTGAAATATAGAATATGCAAAGCATTTTCTTGATTAATAAGAGTCTAACACAAGTTTGTTAAGTAAAACACCATTAACTATCATGTTTGTGTTACACTGTTGGTAATGATTCGTCAAGAGAGAAAGTGAAAATGAAGACTACATCAAGTGTTCAATCATATCAAATTTGTGGAATTTCATCATATCAAGGTATGAACCATTAGCTTTATGAATAACCCAAATATGATTAGAGTATAGTACAGTTCCTTAAACTTAGAAAATGTATTGTTATTATGAACACTCGAGATTTTGCAATATGAACTAGCTTCAATCACAAATTATATTTTCTTAATGATTCAAGTGCTACCCAAAACATCGATTTTCAACCACTTAGATTGGTTAAAAATCAATGGGGAATCCAAGTGTCAAATAAATAATTGTCACAATCATGTAATGTTGAATCAAAGAAGTGTGTATATCATTGTGATATAGAAACATTGACAAATCTCATCGTTAGATTTGAATCTGATTAAACAATGAGTAGATTTACGATAGATTTATGTATATCCAGAGATCAAAGCAAACTAAAATGACCAATTTCATTCAATTTAATCCATGTAAATGATCCAAAGTATAATGGGAGATACCATCATGATTCAGTCCCTTAGAATATTACAACAATGTGATCCAAAGCATAAATGACATGAACAATTTGAATATAATGAACAATGTTTCGGATATTCAATTTCAAAGCGTTGGGTTGTTGTTAAAAGAAAACATATATTGAGATTTAGAAATTAGGCTCATCTCATCCATCACATTACCCCATTCATAAAATTGTAAGAAATGATGAAATGAAATATGAGAACAATCGAACCCTTAGATAACTAAGTCTTGAATGTGACGTATGTATACCCTTATATATGAGTATGCATACCTTTGTCATACCATGAACATTTAGTCCTTAAAATATGAATTTCTCTTAGATAAACAGTCAAAAATTAGATCCACAATCAAGTCCATGAACATTTAGTCCTTAAAATATGAATTTCTCTTAGATAAACAGTCAAAGATTAGATCCACAATCAAGTCCATATATCATAGCATAGAGACACATCCATTCCCTTTCGATAAAACTTATTGCAACAAGAGTATGACAATAGTAAATACTTAAAGGAATTAATGATTGTTTAAATCTACAAGTTAGTCCTTTAAATCAACATATTATAACCACTTAAAATTGCAGAGTAATGAAGTTTATTTCAGATTTAATGTATGTGAATTCTAATCCTAGACCAAATGGTTCAACCATAGAAATATTCCAACAAGAAACAATTGTTAATCAAGGTGAGGCGTTGATCTCTCTAAGCAGGTCGTTCCATGAATAATTTCCTAGATTTGACACATGAAAGGCATTAGAACACAAGTAAATCAAAACACTTGAAAAATATAGTGTTGAACTTACTCAAAACCAATTTTATAACCCTTAACATGTCAACCAACAACAAATTAGAGTTAGATTTATTGCAAATCATTGAGCCCTTAAGGCAAGGCGTTAATATCTATGGTGCATCAATTTGTTCTTTAGTGTGAAGTACAACACATGTATGGCTAGACGTTCGAGGAATAAGAACAAATGTATGGTTTAATCAATAATAATCCCCTAAAAACAGTTTCTATCACATTGATAAATCCTAAATATATCCAAACCGTAAACGACTTCACATGTGAGGCACCGTTTAGATTAAGTCAATCTTCCATTAAATAGATCTACAAAGATATGAAAATTAAACCCGTGGATGTAATAAGAATTTGCAAAAATGTTTTAATGATTTAACATGATAGGAAAAAAAAAACAAATTTGCAAAAATACTTCAAGCCCAAATTAGATATGAACTTTAAACTCAAGAAACTCGAGTAAAATGCTATCTAGATATAGTAATTTAATTTGATCAAACCCTAGATTGCCAAATAAACAAAATAAAGGAAAATTTTCAAAATATGTGGCTAGAAATGCAGGGAAGACCAATGCGTATCCCACTTGGACTATGGGGGACACTTGATCCAGTCTTGAGTGATGCTCTTGTATCTTTTATGTTTGAATTCACTAACACCTTCAAGGATTGCTTAATAAGCTTCAAACTTGGATATTTCAAGGATTGTTTAATAAGCTTCAAACTTGGATATTTGAGACACTACAAGAATATAGAGAAGGATAATCTTATGAGGACTTAGTATAAGTACTACAATATGAAATTTAAACTAAGCCTAAGGTAAGATAATATAACCCTAAGATATATATACTCAATACAATAAGTTTGAGCTTAGAATTTCACAAAGAAAAGAGATAGGAGACATTCATTACCTCAAATGCATTGCTTGATGTTGTAACAATTCATTTCTTCCTAGAAACCTACAATATCAAATATCCTCTATGATAGCTCTAGAACATATACTCAAAGAAAAGACAAATATCACACAAGATCTTTTGATAGGCAAGCAAGTTATTCCAATTGATTTCAACAACAACCAATGAGAGAGAATCCCTCCTTATATAAATAAGGTGGCCTCACAAAAATGTGGGTAGAAAATTGTGTGTTGGTACAATACCATGTGCCAATACAATGTGCTCAAGCAAAACGATGAGCTAAAGCAAGAGGCACTTTTAATACCATCGTCTAAAAACAATCCAGGCCAATAAAATAATGAACAAGTAGAGTGCCCTCCTTGAAGTGAACTAACAATTTTATCCATTTGGCATGCATAGTCAACATAAGGGTCCAAAGGTAGGTGCACCCTCTCTAACTACATGAAATGTGGAATAAATCTTAACCAACTACCAATATACATGGAATAAAAGTGCACTCCAAGAGAAAATACACAAGGCTTCACACTTGTGGCATGGTAATCAAGGTGCTCCAACAAACTTTAGCATGTGTGACTCAAGGAATGAGGCACTCCAACTCATAAGTGGTCAAATAAACTTAATTAACTCATAAGAATCTGTAATGAATGGTCCAATTGTGTAACAACCTCGTGTATTGACCCTCAAAGTTATATGTGATTATATGAAGGTCGTTTGTCTTGTCCAACTAACTTTTGAGAGCTAGGAATTTTTAATAATTTCACGTGTAAGCCTTTAAGAGGGAGCTTTTACTTAGAGTTACCACCTCGACACTTTGTTTTACTACCCCATTTCTTTATATTTTCTTTCTTTCTTTGATTTATGAGTCCTTTCTTTAGATATGCATTATTTAACACGAGACTTAGGGCAAGGGCTTTTTAATAAGGTGGCATAGCTATAGATTATTATTTTTTAACTTTTAACTTTCATGCTCTTCACCTCTATCTTTTTTTACTTTTATTTGACTTAGGTGTTAAAATGGATCTTCATTTGCTTAGGTAGACCTTGTTGAATGACATATGAAAGGTCAAACATAAGCAAGAATAATTTTTTTATGAATGGAATGGAGGTGAAAGGGGAAATTTCAAGGTGTTAAATATGGATAGGGATCTAAGGTATGTTACCTTAACCATATCCCTAGTTGATCCAAAATGGATCCTAAAATGCTCAAAAATCAAAGTTCTCAAATGTTCAAGAAAACAACATGATCGTGATGTGCTCATTGCAAGCTTTCTGGCGGCGCAAATGGATCGAAAAACGAAGTCTGTATGTAAAAGTTATCGCAATCTGAAGTTTGTGTCAAACAGGGAAAAGTCAAATGATCAAAAGACACGTGGCACATTTTGGAGCTGACACGTGGCATGAACAAGGTGACATGGAAAAGTGCATAAATGACATGTGGTAGGTTGCATAGGTGACAAGTTGCAGAGTTCTATGTGGACACTTGGTGGCTGATGAGTTTCCACATGAACCAATCCCATAACAACACGTGACATATTGGGATTGATAAGGTTTGAACAAGTCAAAAGTTGATCTATATGTACAACATAGGATTCGAACTCAAGACCTCTTCATGTGCTAACAACTTCAACCAAAAGATATGCCAAGTTATTAAATTTTCAACCGAAAGATATGCCAAGTTATTAATTTTTCAACCAAAAGATATGCCAAGTTATTAAATTTGAAGGAGGGATTATTTATTATATGGTTATTTTTAAAACTATATATTTAATCGTGAACATTAAAGTGGATAAACCCACTAAATTGGAAATGGGGATTATTAAAGATATTTGGGATATAATTTGGATATCAGTCATTAAAGGTGGATCGAATCCCTTGAAAATGGATTGGGTAAGATTTACCATATATTACATGGTTTTTAAACCCATTTTAAAATCCCACCACATATACCAATACAATGTAATGGGGGTTGTTGTAACCATATATCATATGGTTTACAAGTATTGCACCTATCAAAAGTTTATGCCACGACTTATGTATTATGGGTTTTGTTTTTAACTATATTGTATGGTTATACCATTAAAAAAAAGGGCGCGCCACAATATTTTAATCCATAAAATTATATTATAAGTTTTTTAAACCATATTTTATGGTAACCAACCCAGATTTTGTGCCACAAATCGGGTGTAGTTGGGATTCTATCCTTGGACCACTTCTTTATTAACCAAAAGGTTTAGCTATCGAGCCACATGCTAAAATCATATAAATCATGTAGAAACAATGTCATTTATTTAGAGAAAACCAACGACATATGAGAACTCTGAAGTCCATTTCCGGAGACAATTCTCAGCCTTTTTCAGTGTCGTCAATTGCATTGGATTTTTGAGGTCAAACAAAACACAGTCAGACCAGTCTGAAATCCATTTGATGCAATTTTGATGTATATTTTGAGTATTTGAAGAAATTAATAAGAAAGCCTCCCCCACTAAGACAAAGCCCCAGAGACGTAGGCAACCTTGTCGAACTCTGTTAACAACCTTGTTGTTATGGTTTGTTGTTCTTTATGCTTACTTTCTGATATGTATTCTTTATGATGGCTGAAATATTCTTTGATTGCATTCTTCTTATTTCATCATTTTCTAATTGGTTAATGAACTCATGCTTTAAAACTTAACCAAGTCTTTAAAAGATCATTTCAGATCAAGTGGTATCAGAGCAAGTTGACGGTTGGTTTTTGAGTTTGCATGATTACCAAGGAAAAGTTGAATTGTGGTGAAGGCAAGCTTGTAGAAGGGGATCCAGAGATTGGATCGAGAAAGAGGACTTCTCAAAGTAAGGAGGTGGCATCGGAAGAAGGCATGTCTCAGAACGAGATCGAGTTGCGAAAGACCTTATTCACCATGTCGGAGATGGTAAAGTTCTTATACGAGGATTACTTGGAACGGAAGAGGCCTTTCCAAGGGGAATATTCTAAACGAGACAAAATTGAAGAAGGTGAGGATCCTCCTAAAACTTCTCCTTCACCTCCTTCTTCTCCATCAACTTCTTCTTCAAGTACAAGTTCCAAATCCACCGCAAGAAAACATTCTCATAAACATAAACATGATATGCCTTTACTTAAGTTTGATGTGAAATTTGAATTGCCCAGGTATGATGGTGAAGTCAATGTTGAGAGGCTTGATAACTGGGTCAGACAGATGGAAGTTTATTGTAGTGTGCAACAAATCAAAGATGAGGCAACTCAAATCAAGTTGGCATCACTTCGTCTTACATGCATAACACTCATCTAGTGGCAAAGTAAGTTTCAAAATGGCATGCAGCAAGTGGGTAATGTATTTCCATCATGGCAAGATTTTGTTTTTGCACTTAGAAAACAATTTTATCCTTTGGGTTATAAAGAGAAGGCTTTAATTGAATGGCAAGGTCTTAAACTAGGAAAGGGACAAACAATGCAAGAATACACAGATGAATTTCGTAAGATGGCGTTAATGTTAATCATTCCATTACATACCCAAGAAACTCTTATGAAGTATATAGGAGGTTTATCTGCACATATTCGTAATATTGTATTTATGTTTGGACCTACTAATCTTAATGAGTTTTATGTTCAAGCAACATACATTGAAGTAGGGAAAACAAGAGTTGGAGTATCTAGGGAATCGTCTTCAAGGAAGGGGAATGGCAAGAAATCAAATTCAGTGACACGAAGGGAAGAGAAACTCTCTTGCAAGCATTGCAAGAAAGAAGGGCATGATGATGACCATTGCTGAAAATTGCATCCTGAGAAGAGACCAAGTGGTTCAAAGAAAGGAAAGGGAGACAAGCAGTTGCAACAACAACATGACCAATAGACTTGGGATATGATTCAGGTGATGAGACTAAAATCACAGCAGTTGGTTTGACAAGTAAAATTGGTGGTGGATATGATTCTAGATGCAAATTATTTCACATAAGGGTGATAATGAAACATACTAAGATCGATACATTGATAGATAGTGGATATTAATCTAACTTGATTTAAGAGGAAGTGGTTAAACAATTGGGATTAAACACTAAGATGCATCATAAACATTACTCACTTAAATGGATAAGCAACAATCATAAATTGCACATAACAAACCAATGCACTTTAAAGTTTGCAATTTCATCAAAGTTTGCAAATGAGGTAACGTGTGATGTGGTGCCACTCAATGAATGTGGAATGGTATTAGGCATCCCTTATTTGTATAATCACAAAGCAATCTTCTGCAAGGAACATAATCAATATCACTTAATCAAAGAAGGCAATGAATATGTTGTACATGCTCATCACTTAAAAGCAAATCAATCTCTTCAAACAATGGAACAATTAAGGAAGGCAACTTATGCAAGCAACACACCTTTAATTGTGCCAAGTAAAACAATTGATCTTAAGCATGAACATGAGATGGTTGTATAATGGAAGTTCAATCATACTTTGCTTCAAGATAAGCTAACATTGTGCAAGTACTACAAACATATTAGCTCATTTGCAATCATATTTTTTATGTTATCGTTGCTAATGTTTTCAACGTGGATGGTAGTGGTTTCAGTAAGATGTGAAAGAGTACAAGTGGCTAACAATATGCTATCAGTTGTCATGGTTGTTTTGCAATTGATCTTGATGAGATAGGTGCACATGACATAGTTTAAAGACAAAGAACAAGCGGGGTGGCATATCCCGCACTTGATGATTGCTTAATACCCTTTTGGAAGACCAAAAGGTCTTAGTGGGGAGGCATGATCCAAAATGGATCCTGAAATGCTCAAAACTCAAAGTTCTCAATTGTTCAATAAAATAACATGATTGTGAAGTGTTTGTTGCAAGCTTTCTGGCGGCACAAACGGATCGAAAAACAAAGTCTGTATGCAAAAGTTATCGTAATCTGAAGTTTAGGTCAAACATATCAAAGTCAAATGGTCAAAGGACACATGGCACATTATGGAGCTGACATGTGGCATGGACAAGGTGACGTGGAAAAGTGCATAATTGACATGTGGCAAGTTATATAAGTGACAAGTGGCAAAGTTCTATGTGGACACTTGGCAACTGACTGGTTTTACATGGGCCAATCCCATAGCAACACATGGCATGTGGGATTGATAAAATTTGAATAAGTCAAAAATTGATATATATGGGCAGCTAAGGATTCAAACTCAAAACCTCTTCATGTGTTAACAACTTCAACCAAAAAATATGGCAAGTTCTCAAAACCTCTTCATGTGCTAACAACTTCAACCAAAAAATATGGCAAGTTATTAAATTTTAAAGAAGAATTATTTATTATATAATTATTTTTAAAACTATATAYTKTGTGGCCATTAAAGTGGATAAGCCCACTAAAGTGGAAATGGGAATTATTAAAGATATTTGAGATATAGTTTGGATRTCATCCATTAAAGGTGGATCGAATGTGAAAATGGATTGGGTACGATTTACCATATATTAAAAACCCATTTTAAAATCGCGCCACATATACCAATACAATGCAATGAGGGTTGTTGTAAAATTTTAAAGAGGAATTATTTATTATATAATTATTTTTAAAACTATATATTTTGTGGCCATTAAAGTGGATAAGCCCACTAAAGTGAAAATGGGAATTATCAAAGATATTTGAGATATAGTTTGGATATCATCCATTAAAGGTGGATCGAATCCAGTGAAAATGGATTGGGTAAGATTTACCATATATTAAAAACCCATTTTAAAATCGCGCCACATATACCAATACAATGCAATGAGGGTTGTTGTAACCATATGTCATATGGTTTACAAGTATTGTGTCTATCTAAAGTTTATGCCACGACTTATGTATTATGGTTTTTTTTTTCCAAATAAAATCAGTTTAATTATATTAATGAAAATATAATTTTTTACATGACTAGAACCTATAGATACAGAATAGAACAAGTTCAAAGACCATGCCCATAGTAAATTCACAAAATACTCTCAGAAACTCAAACAAAATCAGTACACAGGCTGAAAATGAGAAACAGAGTAGGGCTAAAAACCCCAAACAAAACCCTCGAACCTCCTTCACCGCAAATCTTCGGCTTTAAACACCAAAGCACACTAGGAAACTAGCCCTTGAAGGCATGCAAACAACTTCGACAAGAAGAAACGGAGCCGCACCAGTAACGCGGGCGAGCGAGCCCGAATCTCAGCCACCTATCACGGCCTCGACCCCTAGTCGCCTCCACAGAAGTGGTCGCTGCCAACTGCAATTGGTTACCCTACCTCTGTGTACAAGACACACTCCAATGTCGTCGTCCCTAGCCGAACCGCTCGCCTCGATCTCTTGATGTCGCCACAGAATGGCCGCAACCAACCGCTTGTGCTCAATACCTCCACCGCTACCGTCGTCGCCAACCTCATGCCCTTGAATGCCCTGTCCCACGCGCTCTGGAATGGACAAAAGCCCTCGCTTCTCTATAGCAGCCAGGGTTGCGGCTATTGAAACCTAGCCGCAGAGCCCATAGAGAAACCCTAGTCGACTCTCAAAATCGAAGTATAGTGTATTGCATAAATGACTTAATCTCTTCCTTCCCTCATATGGGTTTTGTTTTTAACTATATTGTATGGTTAACTATAAAAAAACAAGTACTACTATAATAGCGATGTCCCTGTCGCAAATAGTATTAATATATGGTAAATTAAGATTTCATTAAAAAATAATCTTAAATGTCATTTTATAAGCATGGAATTAATATATGGTAAAACAAAAGTTACCAAACCAAATGAAAATGAAAATTTCTACTTAAAAATTGAATGCTTAAATGATCAAAATTTAATTTGTAATTAACAAAATATATACTAAATTAATTAATTTAATATTGATGGAGGTTTAATTTATAATTTAGTAAAATTTATATATATATATATATATATATATATATATATATATATATATATATATATATATATATATATATAATTTGTGTCAATTCTATGTAGGAATCGTGAACTTTACATTTTCTAAAACTACATCCCAATTGAAAAATAAAGAAGTTGTTTAAATATAAATTTAAATATGCAGCAGGAATAAAACACTTTGATATAGGATGATAAGGCAAAGAGAATAATTTGTAATTAACAAAATAGATACTAAATTAATTGTGGTAAAATGAAAATGAAAATTTATACTTAGGACTTGAATGCTTAAACTAATTAACATTAACATATTTAAAGTAATTAATTAATTTAATGTTTATGGAGGTTTAATTTATAATTCAATGAAATTGGTATATATATTTTCTTTCTTTGTGTCAATTCTATGTAGGAATCGTCAACGTTACATTTTCTAAAACTCCATCCCAATTGAAAAATAAAGGAGTTGTTAAAATATAAATTTAAAGATGCAAAACTCCATCCCAATTGAAAAATAAAGGAGTTGTTAAAATCTAAATTTAAATATGCACAAAGAATAAAACACTTTGGTATGGGAGGAATAAAACACTTTGGTATGGGATGATAAGATAAAATAATTGAATGGATGAGCTTATGATATTTTTTATGCAATGTATGGATAGATTAGATTTATAATATATGTAATTTAAAAAATAATAATATTATTATTAAATTAACATTGTAACTT
>ML788171.1:260490-309878 GCA_009831015.1 Picea engelmannii | reverse complement strand
AAAATCAAAAGGAATGTTTAAAAATCTTTATTTACTAAATGTAAAATATTAATCAATTTAATGGCTTTCATCACAATAAACTAAATCGTATACAATATTTCTTTTCCATTACTTTATAGTTTTCTTTATATTTGTAAATCTGGGTGCCTGATCTGTACCTATAACTAGAAAACATTCATTTAAAAAAAGCACAGTCAAAACTAATTCTAACCGTTTCCATCTAAAATTATCATTAACAACGTAAATTTCACAACGAAATAGTGCCTGAGACTTTAACGACACTCCTCTTGAACTTAAACCCTCGATTGCTTGAAGACCTTGCCCATTTTATTTTCTTTGTTGTTCATCGTAGAACTGTAGTCTATCTGGTGGTGTTCATGGTTGGGAAAAACCAGAGTATTTGGGAGAAGTTGTTTTGAATATACTTATATTTGATTCGAAAACACCCTTAGGGAAAGTTATTTTAAAAGATATTCATATTTTGATTGAAGAACGCCCTTACAATAGCAAACAATTGCAATGAAAATGTTCTCTATCACCGGTAACGATAATTATGAAAACAAAATATGCAATTTCCTTTGAGCATGGTTTAAAGGTCAAAGTAAGTCTTTCAAAAAAATTAGATAGCTATTTTTATTACAAAAATAACTCCAAGATAAAGGCCTATTTGTTTAAGTAGTAATGGGTTGTTTTAAAGAAAGTGTGTGAAAAGAGTATTGTGAGGAAGATTTTTTTTCCAGGAAGTGAAAGGAAAAACCGAGTAGCAATTATATCGATACAGTTTCCGATTAATTATGGATTTTGCGTCAAACTAATTGGAAAAATATAAAAAATTTAAAAACAAAGAACATTTAGACTACGCCATTCAAAAGCATTTGAATAGAGAATCGCATCAGTTAATGTTTGAAACAATGCGTTGGAATGGGAGCATACCTTTCTATTTTCCTGATCTAAAATGAGAGCTCCTACAACCTTATGTACCATAGTTTGTTGTTAATTATCCGTGCTCTGGTCATAATGGATAAAATGGCAGAAGGGGAAAAGGATGTAAAACAACGTGAGAAAGATACAAATCTTTGATATATTTTTCCAGTGCTACTAGCGGTCATACCCCATCGGTGGTCAGAGTTATTTTTCTTTTTCTTTGGTGATGGTGATATGGTCCCGAGTCAAGAGAAAATAGCGGTGGAGAGTATTTTGTGAAGGCTCTGTTTGGTTAATAAGTTAATGTTTAGAAGATGCTCAATCTTGGATATATATAATGCTTTTAACCATTATAAAAATGAGAAAGGAAATATCACCAACTTGATCGAAAGGCCAAAAAAAGGTCACTAACTATTTTAACTATTTCCATTTAATTATTTGACATGTATGTGCAACATGATGTATGTGATGTCAAGTTTCATGCTTTGCGTGCAGAGCCCAGCCACCTGGTAAGCATGCCTTAAGCCGCGACCGTGGCACTCTCGGGCTTATGCGACCATTGAAAATATCAAAGTAATTTCACTTTACAATTGTCTGCTGCAATATATGATTGTGCCAGGTTTCATGGTCTAGGTACAGTGCCAAGCCACCTAGTGAGTGTGCCTTGAGCTGCGGTCATGGCCCTATGGGGCTATGTGCTATGGAAAGAATAAATCATAATTCTGATTTATATCTTTGCTACAATACAAACCAAAAACAACTAATCTGTAACTCTTCATATACAAGGACCAGTTGCGCACTTTTAATTCCTCTGAAACACATTTTGCATTAGCTTTTGAGGTGCTTCTTAAGGAAAAAGGCATTGTTTCAGTATAGATGGGGAGATTGATTAAGTACTTAAGAGGTCCTTCATTAGCTGGGAAGTTGCAGTTTGAATGAGACTTTTAATTCGGTCGTGCTTAGATTATTATGTAGAAAATGGGTTAGCAACCCTATTTGTATCTATGTGTTTTTCCCTTGCATTCTATGGAATTGCCAATGTGTTTTTCTGGGTTTTAAGCTTATTTCTTGTGCCTATAGCTTCATCTTCTTATGTTGGTTTGTTTTCAATTTGATGTTGACTTCTGGAGATTGTCATTCAATGCTTCAGTGAATAGTTTTCAAGTTGATGATTCAAGGTTTGTACCGAGTGAAGTGGAAAACATGTAAACCAAGCCTCGTGATGATTTAGGCTAGGCTCGGTGTGCTAATGTTATGATAAGTTTCTTTACCTTTGGAACATGGGAAAATGAAAATGCCATGATTTTAATGAATTTCTCTTTTTCTTTGCAGTTGTTTGGATCCTAGGATGTGTGTATTAAGATTCCATACAGAATAGCATGAGGAATATTCCTAGAAACTTTACATTTATGTAGTTTTGTTCAAACTCCTGTAGAAGATGCATTCCAACACAAAAATGATGGTCTGATTCAAAAGCTAGAAATGACATGAAAATGCCCATCTTTGGAGAGCCTTCAAGTGGTGGGTCTGGAAATTGGTAGCATGTGGATGTGGTAGATTTGGAGACTGTTAAGCTACCAACATAACCAATAGTCATATTAGCTCCCTAAACTAACAATGAAGCCCTATTTGCATCCTCTATATTCCCCTTAAACTCAAGAAAGAAGGAATAAGTTGCAGCTTGTTCATCAGAAAACCTTTTTTCTAGTGGTTTATATGGAGTGCCCCCCTTGTTTATATCATTCATATGTTTAGATATTAGAAGTATTAGAAAGGTAGAAAAGTAGTCTACGATGTGATATTGTTTATGATAATCCTTGGGAGGATTCTGTGGAACCAGGGACATTGGAGAATAATTGGAAAATGAAACCAAGTGAAGATAGGAAGAGAATGCAGGTGGTGAATGAATGGGAGAAAACACAATAGGTTGTTGGGAAAACCCCTAGGATAGCTGGTAGAATCCACTGGCCACTTAATGCATTTTCCATCTGATAAACATGGACATGCCCCAGTACCACTGAGTTTTCTTTACGTCCCTTAAACATCCATCCAAGAAGCAATTGTCCTTGATTCCACTGAAGATGGCCCCAATACCACTCCTATCTACAATGGGTTGATTTCTACAACGAGCTACATCTTATCCTCAGTGAAATCAGCTGCTCAAATCTTTACTCTCCAAACAAATTGTTCTCTTCTTCAATATTCCTAGTCTACAGGCATGGATGGTGCCTCGTTCTACCCACACTCTTCACGCCTCTCTTCCTCTGCAAACACTTTTCTCACGAGTTTCTATATTTATTAAAATTCCAGACCGCCACCGCCAACGATCGTGGCCACTGCTTTGCCGGCCCAATGGCCTACCCTTTAAAATCATTCTTGCTCAACCATCCGACATGCTAGATGGCATAACGTGGGATCCTAGATTGACTCTCAATTGACCGGTATGCACCCATTAGAATCCAACCAGTGACATCTAGATCCACTAACAATCTTGTTCTAAACTAAGAAGTTACTTAATTAATTAATTTTGGCTCTGGAAGACGGATGAGATGATTAGAATAAATGACGAATTGGCCTAGGATTGCTAATAAATAATGCTTACCAAATGCATCGACTTACTACTAGTGCTCAATACAAAGTACATATGCAAAGTCTTGGAGAAACCTAATAACCTTTTTTTGTCCAAATGCTAACAATGGCCATGCTTGTGCATTTCACATTGATAAAGAAGAAACTATTGGACTTTCTATTAATGGTGTGCATTGAAAGTAGGTGGGTTACAATCACTATTATTTGTGCGGTAGGATTTATAACCCTAGATTAGCATAACTTTAAAATCATTTGGTGATTTGATGTAGATAACTAATTGTTTATGTGGTTGCTAGATTATCTTTTCAGGTTGAAAGACATGAAATAATTTAGAAACACTATTTTTCATGGATCTTACTAAAGGTAGTGATGTTTCTCTCACTTTATTATTTTAAGTGAGAGCGGATAGTTCATACCTTAAGTGCAAGTTGAGGATCTCCAAAGTTTCAACAATAGCTTCAACCCATGAGAAACAACTTCAACAAGTAGGAAGCAAAAATGATGTATCTTCAACTAGCAGGAACAGTGTATCTTCAGCAAACAAGCCAGAATGATGTATCTTCAAAAAACAAGTCGAAACGATGTATCTTCAACAAACAAGCCGAAATGATGTCTCTTCAACAAGCAGGAATGATGTATCTTCAGCAAACAAGTGATCAAGTGATGTATTGTTTATGTATATTGTAACATAATTGCAAATATAAAGCATACAATTCTTATCTTAAGTGAAGGTTGAGGATCTTCAAAGTTTCAGCGATAGGTTCAGTCCACAAGAAACATCCTCAACAAGCGGGAATGATGTATATTCAGCAAGCAAGAACAAGCGGGAATGATGTATCTTCTTCAGCAAGCAAGAATGATGTATCTTCAATAGACAGGTGAGTAGGCAATGTATTCTATATGTATATTGTAACATAACTGTAAATTTAAAAAATTGAAACATACAATGTAGAATCACCCTAGCCATGGAGAAAGCTGATGATGATGGCGGTCGTGCACTAAAATAATTGGATTATTACTCATTCAAATTATTATTCTTTGTTGCGCAGGGAAGATGTGGGAAGAGGAAGGTTTGGTGATGATGGGAAGAGGAAGATGGGGCGGTGAGGGGGCGAGGATGGGAAATGGAAGATGAGGTGGTGAGGGGGTGGCTGTACATATCAACAACCTACTGATTTATTCAATCCTAATGCAAAAGTATTAATGACTAGAAATGCAAAAGTATTAATCATTGACATTTGAGAGTGCATAAAATGTCAATGAAACCACCATTTGACAGTGCAAAAGTATTAGTATTAATACAACCGCCACAAACTTGAACGATAGCCAAATATGTAACAAGGTAACAACTTCATAATAAACTCAAAACTTAGGTCATAAGATCAACTTAGGTGATAGGTGATCTTAGAAAAATATAACACAAATTATAAAGTTATAATAAACTCAGGTGAACTTAGGAAAACAAAACATTTACAACATTGGGAATAATGAATCCCGCAATAAGACATCAAATCTTTTCTCCAATGATATTATGAAGAAAATGTTGTTTTTCATTATATCAAAAATAAAATTTAGAGTTTTGTATGTTGAACATTACAAATTGTAAAAATATATACAGTCAACTGCCAAACTAATACGAATTCAACCCCCCGAATCGAATGCTAGAGTCCCGCTTGCCTTCGGCAGGGTCTAAAAAGGGTTCAACACAATATTTCAATCCATAAAATTAGATTATATGGGTTTTAAACCATATTTTATGGCAACCAACCCAGATTTTGTGCCACAAATAGGGTTTAGTTGGGATTCGATCCCTAGACCACTTCTTTATTAACCAAATGTTTTAGTCATCGAGCCACAGGCTGAAGCTATGTAATCTATTTAGAAACAATGACATTTATGCAGAGAAAACAATCGACATATGAGAACTTTCAAGTCCATTTCCGGAGGCAATTCTCAGTTTTTGTCAGTGCCGTCAGTTGCATTGGATTTATGAGGTCAAGCAGAACATAGTGAGATCAGTCTGAAATCCATTTGATGCAATTTTGATGTACATTTTGAGCATTTGAAGAAATTAATAAGAAAGCCTCCCCCACTTAGACAAAGGCCTAGAGACGTAGGCAACCTTGTCGAACTCCGTTAACAACCTTACTGTTATGGTTTGTTGTTATTTATGCTTACTTTCTGATCTGTGTTCTTTATGATGGATGAAATATCCTTTCATTAAATTCTTCTTCTTTCATCAATTCCTAATTGGTTAATGAACTCATGCTTTAAAACTTAACCAGGTCTTTAAAATATCATTTCAGATCACTAGTAGTACAACTTGACCCAAGACCCGATGACACTTATAAAGGATACTTGTATTTCTCGTGTTGTGATAAGGAAAAAAATAAAATTGTTGGTGCTATGAAGTCTTATTAAATCACACTTTAGTGTTTACCACATTTGCAACCAGCGTGGAAGTTATAACAACATGTCTAAGTATCTGTTAAGGCTCAACAACTTCTCTTTATTTTTATAAAAAATAAAAGGGCCCCTCCATTAAATTTTGAAATTATTGTCTTTTTTCTCGTCACTTGATCTTTATTTTTTCAATTTGAAGGGGTGGTTCTATGGTCATACAACTTATTTTCTTTTTTGACTATTTTAATCTCTTTAGTTTTTTGTTCTTTTGGTTTATTTTTCATGAGGTGATAACTTAGTAGTATGATGAAGGAATGAAAGAGTGATTGGTGTTATTACGTGCATGTTTTGAATGACGATGATGAATCACTAAACACATGTTTTATGAAAAATGTAAATGTTCTTATTGTAGATTAATGATCACAATTTTGGAGACAAGATTGTTGTGTCATGAAAGCTAGTTGTTTTGTTTCATTTTATTTACATGCGTAGGGGTTGTGCCATTTGAGTCTATTTGCTTTCTGATCATTCAATATTGTTTATATGCTCATCTGGACTTACTCAAAGTGGTTTCATACTTTTGTTTGCTTAAAATTCGGTTACCATAATGTTTCGACACTTTCTTCAAGATTTGGTTTTCAATGCATAAATGAATTAACTTGGCGTTTTGGCAGATTAAAATAATTCAACTAAAAGTTTAAGTCACATCTTAAAAGTACTGGAAACGAGATGACAATTTTCAATTTGAGTGAAGCATTGTTTTTTACGGAGTCCTTACTTTTGTTAAAAATTGATTTTTACACATTTTGTTCTTTGACGAATTTTATTAGCTTTTCTCCTATATCATGATACTTTTGGTTTTTTACGTCCGTTTCGATTATTAGAACCAGATTATTTACATTCCAATACGAAAAAATAAATTATCTCTACCATTCATAAATTTCAACGAGTTGTTTGCTTTCTTTTTCACACTATGAATAAATGTAATAGATTTTTGAATTTAATCTTTTAATCATTCTCACATTTTTTAATAAATAATAATAAAATAAAATAAAATAAAAATAAATTTCACATTAATTATTTTGTTGATTTTGTTGATTTTTTTTTTTTGGTAATTATTATGATTTTCTCTAAGTTTTACATATATTTATAATATTCAAATAAATAGTTAAGATAATCAAAGATAATAGAGTTAGTTGAGGAATTAAAAGTATAAGCAATAGATATTTGTTAATGGGTTAAAGAAGAAAAATAATTTAAAGATTTATTCAAGATTTAAAGATTTTCCGGATCTCCTAAAATAATGAAATCAAAGTTTTTTTCAATCTCAATCTCCTAAAATAATGGAATCAAGGATTTTTTCAATCTCCTAAAATAATTGAATCAAGGATTTTGTGAATCTCCTAAAATAAGGAAATCAAGGATTTTGTCAAATCTTAACTTCTAATTTAATTGTTTTCCAAATATTTTAGGTAAATACAAGCTAAATCCTAAAGAAAAGAGAATGAGTTGGTGGATACTTTAATCAAAATTCTTCATATTAATTGATTTTCTCTTTATTATTTTCCGAGACTATCTTTTGAATAAGACTTGTTAAATATTGATATTAATAATTATATTAATTAAAATTGTTTTGTGCAGGAGATATGCAAACAATTTAAAAGAACGTGTATGAGATCTTGAATCATAGAAAGTGACATGTATAACAAATTAAAATTTGTTATGCTTTGGATGATATTATATTTGTTTTGATATAATTTTCTAACAACATTTACAAATAAAGAGGAAATTATGATTTGGAAAATAAAAGTGGTTGCAACCAAAGAAAAAATGGAATAAATGAAGTATCATGAGAATGGATTATAAAATGAGACTGTTGTTTCAGAGGGGAAGAGGAGGCTAGACCAGGATAAGGAGAGCCCATGCTATCGTGGGATTTCTTTTAAAATCACAGTAGCCAGGGTTGTAAAATTGATAGTCAAGACTTGTGCACTATTGTCAAGACTTGAGGATCATATTGAAGACCTAGAGGTGGACGAATTGTAATTAAATTTGATATTACTATCATTTCTTGACTATAATGGAAAACACTCTTATCTTTTGATTGATTATGGTACCGATAGATATAAATTTGTATATGCTGCACTATTGTTAATTTATGCAAATTTGGATTTGTTTAAATTCATGATAAGCTCTCTTCTCATGAGTTGTATGAATTTCTCAATTGGTTATTGAATGTGAGAATACGTATTTATGTTACCTTGATAACTATTTATTGGGTTAATTATTTATATGTATTGATTTAATTGTTATTAAGTTATAAGAGTTATTTCAAATAGCTTGATAACTCATTTTTAGATCTCAAGTTCAATTCTTATCATTCTTTATGCTCCCAATTGGGATACTATGAACTACTTATTTATCCCATTTGGGATAGTTAGATTTAGAATAGGAAGTAGATATAGATAGATTAGTTAGTCGTATTTATGTTTAATAGACCAAACTTCATTTAGGTTTTAGGAAAGCATTATCGAAAGTTTCATTTCGAGGAGCAATTCATTCAGTGGCAATCGAGCCCACATATCAGTGGACATCGCCAATGTAAATGAGTATAGGTATATTTTGGGACCTTGAATGGGTGATGCTCCCCTATTTTAGGAGAAATTTTTCTGCCCATTAACAATATCAAACCTATACGCGAGAACACAACATAGCAATTGAAGTGAACAAACTAAACCAAAGTACCATGACCATGTGAAATGAAAGCATAGTATACCATCTGTCATCTTAGGTGTAAGAGAAATAAGTTGATATACCATAGTTGAATCATTTGAAAGAACTCATGAGTGATGTAAGGTTAGGTCATCATGTATTTGTTGGAAGAAGTGGAAGGACAAATCTGAATCGGAAGATATGAGCAGGAGAGCTCATTCAAGAAGTAATACCACACCCATGAGAGGGTGGTTTGGAAGTAGTTTCCCCTGAGGGGGAAACAACCCTTTCACCTATAACAAATGCAATCTGTTAAAAATGTTTGGATTATAAATTTTACAATTGTTTAGTAGATTGAGTGATTGAGTGCCAAGTGAGGTTGATTTGTTAAAAAAAACAATGAATCATTGTGCATTTAAGATTTACATCAATTTCTATAATGGAGAATTACTAAAGTTATTAGTGGTCAGATGCCCATCACCAATATTTTCTCTTCGACCTCAAATGTTATGACAACCCCATTTGATTGTTTCTAGGTTCTTCCCGGGATTACCCAAACATGTCCTATGTTGTGTACCTAAACACAACATCATTATTAGGTATTAAACTCTATGTGCATGACATTGTAATATAATAAGGGCATAGTCACCCTTGTTAGTGACTTGAGACTTAAGTTAGGATTTTTTTTTTAGTTTTTATATATGTATTGATATAAATGCCCCCCCCCATTAGTGTTTGACGTCTTATTATCAATACAATCAATCGACTTATTGCTATTATCAAATAATTCTTCCTACGTCATTAGATTTGAAGGTGCAATCCAAGCCTGCGTGTGTAGGGGTCCCCATCCCTTATTTATTTTTACTCTTTATTTCCATTTCATATCTTAGTTATTTCAATACTTGTAGTTATAACACCATTTTGTGTATTGGAACATTGCAAGTTGGTATTGGAGTTTTGGTTGATTCATTTGTTATCTTGTTTCAAGAAAATAGGAGGGCCACAATATTCAAAAGGGTTTTGAAATTTGTGGAGATTTTTTTTCAAAATATAACTTTAGATCCAAAAATTACTCGAAAGTTTACGTAGTTTCAAAAAAATCATCCAAAATGGAGGGTAGATGACTAAGATATCAAAATTTTAAAACATCGTTATTTTGGGTGTGTTTCTACTACAATTGTACTGCAAATTTGGGTTTCTTAGCTATTTATTAGAATAATATCTCAAGTTTGACTTTCCCATTGGTAAATTTATCTTTGTAACTTTGTATTGATATATCATATGGTTTATTTGGGGTTGTAATGAAGAAGTTGTGTGCATTTAAAATAGGGACAAAACACATTTTCTACTTTTGAGGGCATAATAAAGCATTTTGTACCACATAGATCATAAATTTTAATAGTATACTTAGATTGAAAGTAGTTGAACATCATCTTCTAAATTCTCAAAAAGTTGTGGCCTTCCAAAGTGATTACTATGAAAATTTTAATCTTATAGACAAGATATCCAAAGAGTTGAAATTATCATAGTATAAATTCATTTGACAAGAAAGGAAGATAAGATATTAGCTAATGTAAATTACCATAGATAAGGGTTTCTTAGGAAAATATGAGTACCATAAGGAGATGTATCTTGTAGTAGAGATGCAAAAAGAGGCTTCCCATATTTGTTTACAACTATGACATCAACTTTTGCAACTATCATTGGTTTATGATGAGTAAGAATTACAATGTGAGGAGGAGGGGGGAAATATAAATGTAGAAACTGAATCTCAACTTATTTATGATCAAACTCCCTCTACAGAGGATCTATAAGAGGTTAGAAACATATTATGCCACTTTATTCCTAAATGTCCTCCTCCCCTAGTGAATCTCCTATTGTAGATAATGATGAATTGCCTTGTGGATTGGGGTTACAAGAGGATACACTCATTGGACTAATGAAGAAGAATTATCATAATAGACAACAATATCTAAGAGGAGCCTCTCCTTGTAAAACTTCCTAAGGTCACAATAATTACAATATCTACCTCTCTAGTAACAAAGGATTGTGGCGATCAACATAGTGATAATGACATAAATAGGTTTGAGGATCCCATTTTCTATGAGAAATATTACCTTGTGGATAGGTTAAGCTCCCCTTTGGACCAAGACCCCTTCTTTGGTCCAAAGAAAGAAGTAAACAAATGGTTGCTACTTTCCCTTTAAATATAACTCAACCAATCAAGCAAGAGAGAAGAAGAATGTGGCGTACCTTATTACGATGTTTGTCCTTGTTGCTTCAATCCTTGGGCTTGATCTCCAAGCTCCTCAACACAAATAAATTCCTGCAAAGACCAGCAAAGGAACTCTTCCTCCTACTCTATATGATTAGATAAAGCAAATATATCTACGGAGATTGAAATGACAATAGACAAGCAGATGTAAAACACATGAACTTGAAGGGAATATACCAAGTTTATATTAATTGGAAAGCTGGTGGCAAGTACCTACAAATAATGTTTGACAATGCAATAACTTCACCAATCTCTCCTCATCCAGCCCTTGCATGAAAGTCTTGAGATCAAAATGTTGATGCTTTCTCCTAGGATCAAAGGTTTAACACCTAAAATCTTCCCCCCTTCATCTTGGAAATTCATTCAATTTATAGCATTAGGAGGCTCAACCATTGTGAGATGAGAAAATGAGAGAAATGGTTGAGGATATGGCTCCATGAATTTGGATTTGATCATCAAATAGTGACATAGGATAAGATTCGACCCAAAACAACCTCCTCCTTATAGAGTTGTCCCTTAAGAATAATCGAGATGTGCCCTATTTCTCTCTAACCACACTGGCACCCCGCTTGAGTGAGAGACAGAGTGCCACTAGCACCTCCTAAGCAAGGCAGAGAGAGCGTTGGCACTCCCTCGGTATGAGTAGTGGAGCATCAGCCTTCATAAATACCCAAAAATGGTCAAAATTTTCAAGAAAAAGGTGTGGTTTCGGACCCCAAATGGCTAGTTTTCTCTTCCAAACTGACTTAGGGATTGTGACAAATGTATTTCATGGTTTCAACGGGTTGCAACACTTAGAAAAGTGAATGCGACACTTGGTAAGGTGCATACAACACTTGAAACAATGCATGTGACACTTAACAAGGTGTGTATGTCACTTTGTGACACTTAGGGTGTGACATTTTGATGTGTAACAGATGCCCCCTAAAGTGTGAGGTCATAAGAGAAACAAAGGGTCAAAACACTTTACAAATTCTTCAATGCAAGGGTGTCGAAGTAGGAGAACCTGACAGAAGTTCCAAACAACCACCAAATAGTATATATATATATGTTCTATTCTAGAGGCAGACATACCTATGCTCGATATACAAGTTGACTCAAAGCATGGTCGTCGACCAATACACTGCGGATCCATGAGAATGTTAACTAAAGATATGGCCACTAGAGATACAATGTGGATCCATGCCTCCATGACATGAATTGATCGTAGCCACGAAAAATACACAGTGGAGCTACAAGAAGACAAAACATAGCCACAGATCAATAAAATGTGGATCTATGTGACACTATATATATCGGTAAGATTTCATAATTGTACATAAATTTTTTACATGCTCAAATGATCTCCATTGTAGCCTAGGAAAAACACATAATAGAGTGAGCGCCCAACCTAGGATCTTTGTCCTGATCCTGAAATGGTACGAATCTATCCATGTGAATAAATGACTTGATGTTGAACATAATAGAAACCACTTATTACTGATAATTGAGGTATACCGTTAACAAGTGTGAGGGAAATCACCAATGATGACAATGATTCCCAAGGTACCTTTAGTACATTCCATCGAATGTGAATAAATGATTTGAGGTCGAACATTCATGGAATCATCTAATCAGAGGTCAATGTTGTAAACCTATTGTTGGAAGCGAGGAAGCCTACCATTGAGGCATGCATGTCCCAAGGTACTAACTGGTTTCTAAGTCTAATTACTAGATAATGTGTTGAAGTTAATAGGAAAAGACTCGTCGAAGGAGGGCCATGATGTATCCCCCATCACCGACACGAAACTGACATGGGAAAGTGATGTGAGATGGTGGATTAAATGAGTATGGATTGACACAGGAAATATAAACTCATAATATTGTAGATGGATGATTTGAAGTGAAAACTTCCCTTGAACATTGTAAGACATGACAAATGACTTGGCAACATTGACTCGACGAGTACCAAGAACATGATATGACAACAATAAGACCACTCTTCGACTAGAACAAAAAAGTATAACGACACGTGGAATTGGTATGACTTAGAGACAAGCATTTTACCCAACTATAAGACGAGACACAAACAAGTACCATGTTCAAGGGTGACAACAACAGTTGCCATAATGGATTCCAAAAAACTTGACCCACTTCTTTCAATTTCCCCCCTCCATGATTGGCGAGTAACTCTTTGTTTTTTAAAGAGCTTGAGAAGGATAAAAAATGCTCGGTATAGCTCATCTTCGATGAGTCCCTCGACATATCTTTAATGAACCTAAAGAAGGAGGGGTTTGGTCTTGTATGGGTCCTAAAGATCAGAGTCACATAGGTCCTTCAATGCATAATTTTATGAGCCCAATGAAGGTAAACTCAGTGATTTTTCATGTTTAGAGAGTCTGAAAAGAACTTAAAGATGGCTCCACGGGTGACTTTTTCGTAAATTTAGTCTCTCAAGCCCGAAAAAAAGTGTAAAACAATACAAGGGAGAACTATTCTAGTCATGCTTGACTAGAGTATTCCTTTTTCATAATTAGTCTTGCGAGCCCGAAAAAGAAAAAACTACCACTTGAAATACGCCCTTTCAAACCCTTTAATGAGTGTGAAAGGAAATAAGCTCACTCGACAATCTTTTCATGTTTAGGGAGTCTGAAAAGAGCTTAAAGGAGACTCCAAAGAATTCCTTTTTTCACATAGCTTTTACGAGTCTGAAGAGATAAAGTATACTCGATAACCTATTCTCATGTATTAACAACACGAGAAAGAACAAAGATTGAGCTCGGTAATCTATTCTTTTGTATTTACGAGCACGAGAAAGAAAAAATATTAAGCTCGTTCTAGAAAATACTACTACATTACGACAGGAACGACCCCCAAGTGAGGATCACTCCTAGAAGCATGTCTCTCTAGAGGTATTTTTCCCCCAGCTTGTGTGGTAGAAGCTAGTGGCTTCTCTCCAGCATGATGTCTAGAGGCTGGAGACCTGCCCCCTGAGCGTCTTTTCCTCCGTCAACTCTTCTTCTTTCCTTGTTTAGCCATCTGGATACTAATAGGAATATTCTCACTAGGCAGAGGAAAAGAAAGTTCAAAAATTTGATCCAGAGGAAGACTCGATTTGACTGGATGGGGTGTGTTTCATTTTTTAACAAGCTTGACAGAGACATTGAACTATGCTTGTTAATGTCTGATTCATTTTTAATGATCTTGACACAGGAAAAGAGCTATGCTCATAAGGATCAGGTACTACCAAAGGATCAAGTGATTTTAGGGATTGTTGCACCCGAGTCAAAATTATATTTATCGTGGCAACCTGTGGGGTGTTAGGAGAAGGAAAAGGAAAACCCCCCATGAGTGAGGAATCCTTAAGGAGACCTACTCCTACATTCTCAAGACTAGATTGTCCTAGAAAAGAAACATTATTCGCTGCAGAATTGTGGAGATCTAGAGTGCAATAGTCAAGTTGGTCAATAGTGACAATTTTCCCTTGATGGGGAAATTGTAAAATATGAAATATTGAGGATGCGACGACAGTCATCGCATAGAACCAACTACGACAAGGTAGAAAATTGTAATTCAGGGGCGCGTCAACCATTTCGATATCGACCGAAACGGTTTTACCCTTCAATGTCACGACAAAAGATTACAAGATTCCATGAGGTTGGAAACCATATCCATCAAATGCTTTGAGGGTGCTAGGAGATTAATTAAGTTTAGGAGAACTAATGGCTTTCAAAAAAGGCAAAGACATGAGACAAGTGAAGGCTACTTCATCCAAAATAGTGCGATGGATGTTCTTTCTACCAACCAAAATTTGAATTTGGAATGCTAGGTGGTGTGAGAGCCTCTCCTTAAAATAGTCCATATTAAACGTAATCAGATTTGAGTCCACTAGATCCATATCCCCAATAGTTGACAGCTGGGTTCTACGTTGACTTGGACAATTATGTAGAACTTTGAGGGTTAACATAGCACAAGGCACTTGCACCAAATCTTCAACAATATTGTAGTTTTGGGCAGTGCGGGCACTTGGATTAAATTTTGCTTTTCGAATTGTTCCCTTGGGCGGGCACAACTCTACATCATAAATTGGATTCTCATTCTAAATAGGATTTGAAGGTGGAGGAGGAGTGTATGTGGAGGGTTGATCGATAGCCTTTCCATTGGAATGATTAACTGGAGTAGTGTCATAAGTATTTGCTTGAGTCATTACATTAACTTCCTGAAACATATAGACCTCAGAGGCGCTTGGGAATGACCTGCGTTGCCCACTTGCGAAGGGGCAGGACTTTGTGCAACCAGATGTTGTTGTTGAACCGAGAAAAGGTTAGTTAACACTGTAGGTTGAGAGGTACCCTTCAGAAATTTAGCGACTTTCTCACAATGAGGGCAGTCTTTCGCGTAGTGGTCTTCCTCACAAATCATGTAAGGAAAGTTAGCCTTCCTATTTGGTTGAGTATCAACAGTCTTAGTAGTATCTTGTTGGTCAGAAGATTTATTGGATTTACCCTTGTTTTTCTTCTTACCTCCTGGTTGTTGAGATGAAGTGGATTGGATCGCATTCACCTTAGAGGTTTGAGCAGGAGAGAAAGTAGTTTTAGTGTTTGAAACATAACCTAGTTCCGGAGTAGGTCTTGTCAGATCATTCAACAGGCGAGGAGCATGAGGGATTAGATCATAAAGCGTGCAAGACTGGGAATATACCAAGTCCAAATATTGAGCATGACTAATAGCCCGATCCTCAGTAACAACACTTCCCATAGCAACATCTCTGGAGTTGGGAAGCAAGAGCGACTTTGTAAACCAATCCACGAGGATTTGGTCAGGAATTGGAGATTTAATCAACCGTCTCCACCGTCTCCAATCATGAATATGATTAGATATGTGGGTGGAAGAAGATTGTTGGAGTGAGGTCAAAATCTCTATACCGGTCTCATACCGTATAGGCAACTGGAAATACGTCAGGAAATCCATGGAAAGAGAATTAAAGTCGACAAAGGAGTGACGCGGCAGCTCAATATACCATTTGGTTGTGACACCTGTAAGTTTTCTCTGAAAAAAGTCTCAGACGAATGGATTCGTCCATCTAATAGTTTTAAGAACGCCATAAATGGAAAGTCATAACTTGATTGTTAGTATATTTCCCAGGTTTTCCGTCGAATTTCAGGATGTCGAATGATAATTTGGTAGGGATGGCAGGCCAAAACGAGGCATGTTGAATGGGATCGATGTCAAACGCGACAGATCTGGCAGATCTAATGTAGCCAAGAATGGAATTTGTATGTTATCGTATGGATATTGATGGTAACCATGTGGCATGGGAACACTAGTAGGACCATATTCAGTGTGCGATGAGATGGAAAAATTAGATGGTCTTCCCATGTATGGTGGTTGCCCAGGTTGTCCACCCATGTAAGGTGATTGTCCTGATTGTCCACCCATGTAGGGTGGTTGTCCTAGTTGTCCACCCATGTACTATGATTGAATAGATGGACCTCCTACATACTACAATTGACCTGATGGTCCCCCCATGTAGTCTGTTTGAAGGGACGGTTGTGTTGGAATCATGGGATTTACGAATTGATAGGGAATAGTTCTGTGTTGAGGAATGCTCGTTAGATTAGGTTGATCCACAAAGATTTAGAAACTCATGGAAAGGGTTGTCCATGATACAGGCAAGTGGTAGTAGGGATAGAAAGATTTGTATGAGTGGCTTGCCTCTAGACTTGTTGATGTTGCAACCACATAGGTTTCCCCTTAGTAAAAAGTTTCCCTCCAGTTGAAGGTTTCCCCCCAGCTAAAGTTTGGCCTACCATTGAATATTGACTTCCAATGTAGGGTGTACTCATCTGCAAGGCTTGAGATGGAGGTTGAGTATCTTATATAATTGTGGTTGTGTGAATGGCTTGACTTATGGCCATCTGATCGATGGATCGACCAAGTGAAGCACTTGGTGTGTGCATGTGTGGAAATAGTGAAGCACGAATATTACCTGACCCATGTGCGAAGGGAGATGTATTCACAAGTGGTTGTGTCAGGGTTACCTAGGTCACCGATGTTCCCAGTAAAGAAGAAGCACTAGTAGGATCAACTACAAGAGTTGTGGATAGAGATAATTCCCAAGTCCTTCAAGAAAACCAAAAGATGATGGGTTTGTTAGCACCATGATTTTTTGCAGTTAGAGTTAGTCCTAGATGATTCGTAATTCATGCGTCAAAGCGTGTGAGGTTAGTGGCCAAATAACGAATGGGTTGAAATCAACAAGTAGCGGGTCTGGCCCTTGGAGTCAGAAAAAGGGCATAATGATTAGTCATGTGCGACTTGTAAAGGTCCCTTTCCCTAAAGATCGAGTCCTGTCAGAAAAGGGGAATTTACGTGCCAGAGATCGAGGCAAGTTGTTGGGATAACGGTCACGTCGAAAGATATAATGAACATCATCACCTAATTATGAAGTCAGAAAGGTGAAAAATCACGATGCTCCTATCATGTATACTATGTCGCTCTTATCATTTGTACTTTGCACACTTCAAAGTGTACTCATCGCATGAGTTTGCTGCGCAAATCTTCAACCTTCTTCCAAACTTCTCATCATGGATTTATCGTCCTCTTCCATGATTCCATTCCTTATCTGTTCAAGTATACATATTGGTCACCCTGCATGCTTCTCCTTTACTTTCCGAATTTGTGCGTTGTCTATGGTTTTTTCTGCAACCTCTAGAGCCCTTCGCTATGTGAAAGTTGATTACCATTGTTCATATTGTAATTATGTTGATTCGAGTTGTCACGTCTCCTTCATTGTTTTCAGTCATTATTTAAAGTCTGTTGGAGTTCACTGCAAACTAGCGTGTTGGACGTTATTTCTTCTCACGGTCAGCCTTTCTTCTTTGGAATTTCTTCTTGTCATGCTAAATTTCTCACTGTGCCTAAATTATCTGTCTCGCTACAAGTCTCACAGTACTTTTCTACTGTGCCGGAATTTTCCATCGCAATTCCCTACCGCAATAAGCCTTTCGTTGTAGTTTGTGACTGTGCCGAAATTTTCCATCGCGCCTTGCTGCCGCGCCATGAACTCATGTGGCTGATTTTGTTCGGTGTGCAAAGATTTTGTGACTTCCTTTCTGACAGTCTTTGCGTAGTTCGTCATTCTTATTTGCCGCACAGATAGGGTGTTACAGTTCATTACCGCGCATGTGAGATAAATATATAATGGCATCATGGAAACATCCCAAATCATAAGAAAGAAGGCTAAAAGTGGCAGGGCTGTGAGGTTTGAGCCTCAAGACCTTGAATTAATAAACAAAGATCCGGAAATCAGGGCGTCTTTTGAACAAGCGGGATGTATGCGCTTTTGTGAAAAGATCAAAGGGTACAATGCGAAGCTGGTTGAGTAGTTCGCCCTCAATTTTATTGGGGTCAGTGCGACCATTGCGGGAATCACCTTCTGAGTGACGGAGGAAACTATGTCAGCCATGACGGATATCCCTCCACGTGGAGAAAAATGGTTAAAGGCATGCCTTTAGACATTTTGTGCTATAAAGACTTTATCAAGCCCAACTATCTAAATGGGAAAATTGGAGCCGATGTTCCAAGCCAGTACCTCTGGGAGCCTTTCCAAAAGATTCTAATGGTAATCATAAGATATTTCACTTGTGAAGGACGACTTGACAAGGTGTACCCATATCACATCAGTTTGTTGATGCACTTCACAGGGAAAAAATATTTGAATCTACCTTTCTTCTTGCATCGAAGATTGGAAAAGATGACAGGCAAGGTCCAGACCGAGGTTGACCAACCGGGGAACATTTATCCCATTTTTCATTAATCAAGTTGTTGGTGGTCGAAGAGTTGATATGTTTGAAAAACGACTAGGATTCATTTATGATTTCGGCTGACATCCCCAGAGACCCTAAAGGAGACATTCCTCTATCTGCGAGGGAAACAACATTCCATAGTGAAGGGGCGAGAAAGGAAGATGTCACGAGAAAGGGAAAGGAAATAGAAGACTCGTCATCCCACCAGCTAGCACCTCAGAAAAGATGTAGGCCAAGGTTGATTAAGAAACCTGAGGATATCTAAGCTCCCAGTGAATCGTGCACCTAGTCTGTTGTAAAGAGATTACTCATGCGTGTCGTTCGGCTAGAGCCTGTTGAAGGTTCAAGCATGGGAATTGGTGAAAGGCGAAGAAAGTCAGGTGATGAAAATGTGAATGTTCAGGAGTTGTCACAACAATTGAAGCAAGCGCAACTCACTATCATCGAACTATATCAAGAAAATAGAGAATTAAGGAGACAACTGGTAGAAAGGACTATTGAAACGCCAACATTGCAGAGTCGAGCATGGAATATAAATTGGCTCAAAAGATAGCTTAGAGAGGAACAAGACGTAATTATCCAACTACGGGAGGAACAAAGGGTGCTAGAAGAAAGAATCATAGAGCTTTTCAAGGAATGCAGACCGACCATGGATAACGCCCACGCAGCTCTCGCCAACGCTCAAGCAAAACTAAAAGGAAATGTCGTCTTGTGGAGACAGGTGAAGAATTTGAGAAAACATAACAGGTCTCTTAGAAAAACACTCATATTTTTAAAGTTGTAGGTGAGGTCGGGGGCATGAGTAAGACAACCCCATATTGTCATTTTTGATCGTGACATGGAATCTTTCTCCCCGCATATCTTGTTTCCTTCCAGCAACAAGAAGTCTGACTCGACACCTACGTAGTGAATATTCATCGTGCAGATGTTGTAAACTTACCTGCTGAGGAGAGCGGGCATAAATGAAACACATGTCGGTTTTGGAAGAGATGTAGGGTCCCCAACTGTTGTTTCCACCTGGGGTTGCACGAGTGATCGCAAATGAACATCTGCTACATCAACTCGCCACATGCATGCTACAACCAGTGATCGTGCAATAACAACCAAAGACCATTATACAAAGGTGACAAAGTTTCCAACAGTGCGCTCGATTACTCGGGCACCCCTTGAAAGAAAATGTCGATTTATCATAACCTGATGACCGAATCTTACTCATGACCAAATTATTGAGACAAATGTGTCAGTTATATTATGATTGGTTGCAGTCAGGTTTCTATTTTTGGTAAACTCTATTGAAAAGGTTTTCTGGGGGGGGGGAGTAATGGAATCTGAGATTATAGGGGAAAGTAGTTCGAGGCATAGCAGCCCGAGAGGGCATTATTTTTCTATATATTGTATCTTTTCGATGTAAGTAAGGTTGGAAAAGTAGTGTAGACAGAGGACTCTTGAATGTGATCTTTGAATCTGATGGAAATAATAATGCAGAGGTCCCGAAGCTTTAACGAAAAGATTCTAATGGTGGTGGTTTAATGTATTGTGATCCTATTTATGTATGTACTTTTTGTTTCCTGTAAATTCATGTTTGTTTCCTTTGCTTAAATTGGAATGTTTAACGAGTTTAAAATTCATTGCGCGGTGCTTTAGACTCGACCATTTAAACTCTGTGTTTTTCTTCTAAGTAAGATAGAATTCATCTTCAATGGTGATCTGATTTTCTTTATGTCCTCCTTTCTTCCGCCATACACAATGACATTAAAACTGAAAGACCATTTCTTGTTTATCCTTTATCCTCTCAAAGCTTACCTTACTAGTCATTGATTTCCTCATTTTTAGGGGGTTGACTCCATAACCCAAAGTTCTGTATTTCCTTTCCAGTGAAACCAAAAAACACTTCTCAAACATTTAAATCTAGCCGACAATCCAAAGTTATTATCTATCAGAGACTAGGTCTCAAAGAGAGCCCTCTCTAGATTGGAAAGGCTAGTTTCCAATCTTAAAGTTGGTTTGTAGGTTACCATGGTAGTTCGTTGCTCTTCAGCCAAACAATTTACCAAGTCTTAACATCTTGGCATCATTGTCGGGGACGAGATTTAAAACTTTCCCTAGGAAAATGACTAAAGTTGCAGATTTAATTCTTGAGGGTAACAGTGGATCAGACACCTATATTGGCTTAAACTTATTTTACCCTGGAGACTTCATCAAATAAGATCAATAGCATAGAGTAGTATGAATCATAAATCCTGGCTCCTAAGAAAGTTTATACTAGAGCGAACCCTGATCTAGAGCTTGCAACATCTGTGTATGATCATGAAAAAATTATGTGCAAAGGAAAGGAAAAGATAGTGGACCTTTTATGTTACCTAGACAAGAACCTATCTTTACCTAAAGATGGGGTAAAAAGCATTGACGACCTTGACTTCAATTACTATTTGAAAAAACTCTGTTCATGTCCAGATCAAAATCCTATTTGAATGAAATCATTTTCGATGAGAAAAAGTTTCGATCTTTGTTACCGACCAACCCCCTGTGAACTGTCGTAATCCCCACTCAGACTATTCAGCCAGTTCAAATACCTCCTAGAGTCATGGCCAACAAGTTTTCCCCACTCTCCTTGGCGACCCAATTACGTGATTTGCCTCATAATTATAATCAAATATTTAAATTATACGATGCTAAAGGGAACACTTCAGCCCAAAAACACTTAGATTGGTTTAATGATTTTGTTGACCTGGAAGAGGTAGATCACGAGGATGCAAAAATGAGATTGTTTGCGCAGAGTCTCTCAGGGGAGGTCGGAAAATGGTTGAAAGCCCTTGCAACAGCGAGTATCCCTGATTTTGCAGCTTTTGAGACATTGTTTCTTTCCAGATGGGGTGATAAAAAGAATCCTCTTCAATTACTAACTCAATACAATAATATAAAATATTACCAAACGAAATAATGCAAGAGTTCTCGACCAGATTCATGAAAGTTTATAATTCAATTCCCACAGAAGTCAAACCTCCTTCTGGAGATTCCCAATTTCGATATGTTGATTCTTTTGACATTGACTTTACATTGTTGTTAAGAGAAAGAAGATATAATACATTAGATGATATGATGAGCGACGTGATTGAAGTTGAAGTAAATATGATGGCATCGGGGAAGATCAAACATAATTTTGACAGAAGTGGGAAGAATTCTTAAGGGGAAGTGCAACCCTCTATGCCTCAATCATCAGATGAAAAATTTGACTTCATGATGAAGACTATGGAAAGACTCATGGAAAGGATGTCTCTGGAGAACAAGCCTGTTGCCAGGGAGCAAAACGATTTTCAACCTAGAAATCAAAATTTTAGAAGAGTCCCAGTTCCACAGATCAGGAAAAGAGACCAGAGAGATCAAGATGATCAGCAGATAAAACCTCATTTCCAAAACAACTATGCAAACAAAGATTTTGATCAAATAATCTAAGACCATATGCATTGTTGCGACGATACATTAACATATGTGTTCTTAACAAAAGGAGAGCACAATCAATTTATGGATGCGAAGGACAAGTTTATGTTGGAGAATGATGATATGTTGTCATCAGAAACATAAGAGTTTAGGAAAGGATACAACAATGCTATTATGCAGTTTCAAAAGTAGTATAACCTCATAAGTAAAAAGGCATTTGTAGAGCTTCCGAAGGCAAATCCCACAAGGGAACTCCAGACGAACACCCCTTTTTCAAGTCAATCGAAGAAACACAACTCAGTAAGGGATGTAATGGAGAAAGGAAAATCAAAGGAAGAACCCCTAAAGAAAGCACCTGAGGCAAGAAAGGAAATGGTCATCAAAGAGGTAGAAAAAGCTCAAACTCCTTTTAATTTTGAAAGCGAAATGGATAAAATCAAATCTTTGTTATGTTTAATGAGTTGATCAAGAATGGAGAATATAGAAATCAGATCATTAAAATGTTAAAGATGGAAGACGCTCCCGACACCTTGAACATACAAGACGAACACCATGTCATCTTGTTTGGCCCGCACGTGGAAGAGAGTGGCGATGTTGATGATGTTCCTCCTTTCTATGTTAGCCTTAAAATTCATGACATGACCTTACATAACACCATGTTAGATTCAAGCGCATCACATAATCTCATGCCCAAGGTTGTCATGGATGAGTTGGGCCTAGACATTACAAGACCTTATAAAGATATCTTCTCTTTTGACTCAAGGAAGGTGAAATGCTTAGGTTTAATCAAAGATCTGGTCATATCATTGTCTCAAATCCCATCAAAAAATATGGTCATGGATGTGGTGGTTGCCAACATCCCTCCAAAATTTGGCATACTGTTATCTAGATCTTGGGCTGCAAAATTAAAGGAACCTTGCAAATGGACATGTTGTATGCTACTATCCTCGTTTTTTGCCAAGAAAGGAGATTGTACAGAGAAGTGTTGCTTAAGTACATGGTGAGTAGTGAAACCCAACCAAATAATCATCATATTTACTATGTTGACACCGAATTTGGCTCCTCTATTTTTTTATAATAACTTGAGTTTTGAAGAGGGGAAACCAACAATTGTCATGACTATTAAAGACAAAACCGAGCATCGAACAGAGGAAATTACAGATCAGAAAAACGACACAGAAAATGAAACATGGAATATGAGCTTTGATGGAGCTGTCAGTAGGGAAGGAGCCAGAGATGGTGTGTGGATTAACCCTCCCAAAGTGGGTACAAAACTTTGTTCTTACAAGCTTGCTTTCGATTGTACCAATAATATGGCCGAATATGAGGCATTGATTTTGGGTTTGAAGACTTTAAAGGAACTGGGTGCTAGAAGGATAGTTGTACACGGGGATTCTGAGCTCATCATTAACCAGGTAAAGGGTATATATCAGTCTAAGCATTCTAGATTGAGAGCATATAGAAATTTAGTACTTTATCTCCTTGAAGAGTTTTCAGAATACAATTTGTCAGTGATTCCTAGGGGGACAAAATCAAATTGCAGATGCTTTGGCTACTTCATCTTCGATTTTCAAAATTCCAATTTTTCCAAATAAGAAGTATGAAATTGAATTCAAACATAAGCTAACAGTACCCGACAACATTAAATATTGGCAAGTGTTTGAAGACGACAAATATGTGGAAAGATTCCTTCAAATGAGTGATGGATTTGCTAATGTAAATATTGATGATGAGTGTTGTTGTGAAGTAAATGAAGACGCAACTGTGTTCAACAATAATGACTTTTTTCAGAATCAGATAGCTGGTAGAGATATAGTGCAGCTAAAAAATAACATTATTCCCAAAGGCTTGGTCCCATTGGATATTTTTTTTGACAACAATGATGTAGCCACAAATCCTAAAATCATTGCTAACGATGAGGATATAGAGGATTGCAACATTGGTACTAAAGAAGATCCCAAGATCATCAGACTGTAAAAAACTCTCAGTCCAGAAATCAAACAGAGGTATATCAGCCTTATGAAAGACTTCCTTGATGTCTTTGCATGGAGTTATGAATATTTGAAGGTCTATGACACCAAGGTCATTCAACATGTAATTCCCATCAAGGATGATCAGAAACCTTTCAAGCAAAAGTTGAGACGAATTAACCCTCTATTGTTGCCATTGATTGAAAAGGAGGTAAGGAAACTGTTTGATGCCAAGATTATCGTGTCCTTAAGATTTTCCAAGTGGGTGGCTAACCTTGTGCCTGCCAAGAAGAAAAGTGGTGAGATAAGATTGTGCGTAGACTTTCAGAATCTAAACAGGGTGTCTCTCAAAGACAATTATCCACTTCCTAAGATGGATTACATCCTGCATAAGGTGGTTGGATCTCAGAAAATGTCGATGCTTGATGGTTTTTCTGGATACAACCAGATCATGGTGCACCCGGATGACCGGGAGAAGACGGCTTTTACAACACCTTGGGGTACTTTCATGTATGCAAAAATGCCTTTTGGGCTTATGAATGTTGGAGCGATTTTCCAAAGGGCCATGGACATAGCCTTTGTCGATGAGAAGGATAATTTTATTGTGATTTAATTGGATGATATCACTGTGTATTTGGATTCTGATAATCAACATCTCGAACATCTAAGAAAGGTTTTCCATAAATGTAGAAAGTTTGGCTTCTCGTTAAATCCAAAAAAAATCAAAATTTGGGAAGCAAGAAGGAAAATTGCTTGAAAATATTATTTCAAAGGAAGGCATAAAAATAGACCCCAACAAAGTTGAATGAATTTTGAAGATCGACACTCCCAGGAGCAAGAAAGAGGTACAATCTTTCCTAGGAAAGGTAAATTTTCTGAGGAGGTTCATTCCCAACTTGGCTGAGATCATAAAGCATATCACAGATATGCTTAGGAAAGGAAATGAAATAAAATGGACTCCTAAAGCTAGGAAGTCGTTTGAATATATTAAAATAGCGCTGACCAAAGCTCTAGTGTTAGCCAACCCGAATTTTGCAAAGGACTTTATCTTATTTTCCTTTGTCTCAGAACACACCATTGTTGGCATTTTGTTACAAAAGGATGAGCAGAACTTTGAAAATCCCATAACTTATTTCAATAGGACATTGAGAGACTCCCCACTAAGGTATGACATCATGGAAAAACAAGCATATGCCTTGGTGGAGGCCCTTAAAGAATTCAAAACTTATATATTGCATTCTCGTGTCATTGCTTATGTGCCTAGCAATTCTATAAAGGATATATTGACTTAGCCTGATCCTGAAGGGAGAAGGGGTAAATGGATCGCAATAATGTTGGATTATGACCTCGAAATGAAGCCTACAAAGCTTATTAAGGGTCAAGGGCTCACAAAATTAATGGTGCAGTCGAATTGTGATGTTTTGGGAATCAATTTTATTGTTGGTTTGTCGGAAAATTCACAAGAAGAAGCAATCCCACAAATATCTCAAAAGTTCATTGATTCTCCTTGGTACGCTGACATTGCTTACGTGTTAATAAATTTACAAGCTCCTCCTGGATTAAGCAAAACCAAAGCCATATTTTTTAAGTTGAAAGCAACGAAGTTTTGCATTCTGGACAATTCTCTGTATTGGAAAGATCCATGTGGGATCTTACTAAATTGTTTACTGGAGGAAGATGCAAAAAAGGCTATTAAAGAGTTTCATAAAGGAGACTGCGGAAGGCATCATTATTGGAAGACCACTGCACACAAAATATTGAGGGCGAGATTCTATTGGCACAATTATTTTTCTGATGTATACAAGGAAGTTTCCAACTGCCATGAATGCCAGATCTTCGATGGGAAAAGAAAACTGCAACCCCTACCTTTAAAACCTATATTTGTTGAAGCACCATTTATGCAATGGGGTCTGGATTTTATAGGAGAAATTCATCCGTCATCTTCAGCTCAACATAGGTGGATACCGACGGCCACAAACTACTTCACCAAATAAATCGAAGCGGTCCCCACAAGATAAGAGAGTAATATATTGTCTAAATTCAGTTGTCCAGTTAAGATTATCATTGACAATGCAACAACATTCAAGTCTAAGAAGATGGAGAAATTCTGCAGTGACTATAACATAACTCTGGGCCATTCCACAACTTATTACCCACAGGGTAATGGATTGGCAGAGTCATCTAACAAAAGTTTGACCAGGATTATTAAGAAGCTTCTGCAGGACAACAAGAAAGTTTGGCACAAAAATCTTATCTATGCATTATGGGCCGATAAAATCACCACTAAAAATTACATCTCCACGTCACCTTTCCAAATTGTATATGGTACAGAGTCAGTTTTTCCCACCTCATTGGGATTGCCAGTGAGGAGACTGCTACAAGAACAAGAAGCTCAACCAAACGACTCTCAAAGGAGAATAAACCAATTGGTCCATGCACAACAAATGACAAAACATGTCTTCAACAAATCACAGATACACCAAGACAAAATGAAAAGAATTTTTGACAGATACACCAAAGAAGAGGATTTCAAGGTAAATGATTTGGTACTAAAGTGGGACGCGAGAAATGAAGATAGAGGGAGGCATGGGAATTTTGATCATCTTTGGATGTGGCCATTTAGGATTGTCGCATACCATGGGAACAATGCCTATTTGCTTCAAGAGCTTAATGGAGATCTCATTGGTGGGGGGCCTGTGAATGGCAGGTTTCTCAAACATTATCTTGTTTAACAAGTTTTTTTCAATCTTTCATGTCATTGTAAATAACCATTTTTGTTTTTAGAGAAAGCGTTTCGAGTCAGTAGTCAGCAGAAAATTGAAGCCCGAAGTGAAGGCCCTACACTTATGCTGAGTCTAGTCATAGTTGTGTCAGGGAGGTTTGGAATGAGTTTGTTTCATCATTTTAGATTCTTTAAGCCAAATAAAACCTAATGCTCACGCACCTGGTCTACTGTTCTTTGCCACCTCATTGGGAGGATAACATCCCCATTGGAGCTTGTTGTTAGCACTGTGATTTTTTGCAGTTAGAGTTAGTCCTAGATGAGTCGTAGTTCATGCGTCAAAGCGTGTGAGGTCAGTGATCGAATAACGAATGGGTCGAAATCAGCAAGTAGCGGGTCTGGCCCTTGGAGTCGGGAAAGGGCATAATGATTAGTCATGTGCAACTTGTAAAGGTCCCTGTCCCTAAAGAGTGAGTCATGTCATAAAAGGGGAATTTATGTGCTAGAGATCGAGGCAAGTTGTTGGGATAAAGGTCACGTCGAAAGATATAACGAACATTATCACCTAATTATGAAGTTAGAAAGGTGAAAAATCACGACGCTCCTATCATGTATACTCTGTCACTCTATCATTTGTACTTTGCACACTTCAAAGTGTACCTGTCACACGAGTTTGCTGCACAAATATTCAACCTGCTTCCAAACTTCTCATTGCCATGGATTGATCGTCCTCTTCCATGATTCCATTCCTTATCCGTTCAAGTATAAATACTGGTCACCCTGCATGCCTCTCCTTTACTTTTTCGGATTTGTGCATTGTCTATGGTTTTTTCGGCAAGCTTTGGAGCCCTTCACTGTGTGAAAGTTGATTTCCATTGTTCGTATTGTAAGTCCGTTGATTCGAGTTGCCGCGTATCCTTCATCGTTTTCAGTCATTGTTTAAACTCTGTTGGAGTTTGCTGCAAACTAGCGTGTTGGACGTTATTTCTTCTCGCGCTCAACCTTTCTTCTTTGGAATTTATTCTTGTCGTGCCGAATTTCTCACTGTGCATAAATTCCCTATCTTGTGACAAGTCTCCCAGTACTTTGCTACTGCGCTAGAATTTTTCGTCGCGATTCCCTACAATGACAAGCCTCTCGTTGTCGTTTGCTACCATGCTGAGTTTCCCCACTGCGCCAAAATTTTCCATCATGCCTTGCTGCCACGCCATGAACTCCTGTGGTTGATTTTTTTTGGCGCGCAAAGATTCTAGCAAAGGTAGCACAAACCTGGTCCCTGATTCTCTCTTGTCTACATTTTTCCCACTTAAGAACACATTCTTTTAGAACAAGCCATAAACAGATAAGACTCTTTTGGGGACCCCTTTTTTCCAAAGCTTCTTAAACTACCGGGCCTAAGTGTTTTCGTCCTCATCCATCATAACTCGATAACCAAGGTTTGTCATGTAACAACCCCCCGACTTGTTAAACATCCATACCAACTCATCCTCTTCCTCCATGATATGAATATGCACCTTCCTCAACTCAAAGGTGAATAAGTCCCAATAGGGTTTCCTTAAGCACTTAGAGCCAATTTCTCCATTGAAAGCCAACCTTGATTCCAAAAAGTTGTGGATGTTGGATCACTTACCTGATTGAGCATGTAGCACCTTAACTCTTTGAGGTAAGCTACAAGTTCCTCTGAAAAGAAAATTTTGTTTACACACCCCACAATAACATCTATCCCAACACACACCTGAGACCCTGATCCAACCTTCCATGCCAAAAATTTGTCGATGATAGGAAATGATTGAGTGAGGAATATCCATTGATTTGAAGTGTTAATTATATCCTTGTTAGACCTTCAAATCTAATCTAACATTGAACTAATGACTATATATTTGTCCACTAAAATGCATCTCCATAGACTATTACAGGTCATGAAGACCCACAAAGTTTTTGCCACCAGTGCCCAACCACCAAACTTCTTAGGCTTAGACAATGCCTTCCAGCTCATGAGGTGAGACCCTATATATTTAGAGCTTCCTTTCCACAAGTAATTGAAGCAATGTTTTTAGATATGATTGAGTATGATTTTTGGATTTTGGCCAACAAATTCCAATACACAGGGATGGCTACAATGATAGACTTGATAAGAATCAAACTCCCCCCATGAGATATCCACCTATTGCACCATAGATTGATATGCCTCTCAATCCTGATCAACATTCAATTCGTTTGTTACACCATGATTGTTAGGCTTTAAAACATAACCAAGATACATAAGGATGTTCGACAACTCATGGGATGGAAAGTTGAGCTGAGTGGCAATCAAATTGCATTGATCGACCTCTATGTTCGAGAAGAAAATTGTGTGCTTTGTTATATTGATGGCCATACCTGCAACATCGCAGAACAAGTCCATGATTTCTTTTAAAACTCTTCCATCAGAATCCACACAATAACAAAAAATAAGGATATCGTCCTCAAATAACAAATGAGAGAGACGTTCATGTCTCTCCACTTTTAAACCCTGCAATTGATGAACTCCTTTGGCCTTCGCTAATAAATGACTAAGTCCATCTACAACTAGAATAAATAGGTAAGGATATAAAGGGAAACCCTGTCCCAGCCCACGAGCTAGTTGGAAGAAAGGCGAACCCACACCATTAATAAGAACAACAAAGGACATCGAGGTCACACAAACCATAATCCATTTTACCAAGTTAAGTTCAAAACAAATATGCAAAAGAAGAAGCCAAAGATAGAGCCAAGAGAATCTATCATAAGCTTTGGACAGATCTATTTTTGTGACCGAGACCAAACGTTTTATAGTTTTGATTGAGTGCAATCCTTCTTATGACGATCTAATGGCCTTGTGGATAAGTCGACCTCAGAGAAAGCTAAAATGTTCCCGAGTAATGATAGAAGACATAATCAATTTGAGTCAAACTGTAATAATCTTAGTCATAATTTTGTATATATAATTTCACAGGGCTATAGGCCTGAAATCGTCAGAGGATGATGGACAATTGACCTTTGGAACAACAATGTTAATGCTACTCAAGCACTTTCCAGAAGTGTGGATCTCTTCCATCACTCAAAGAAGATCAGAACTGACAATGTCAAAGAAATCCTTAAAAAACTCTACATTCCAATCGTATGGACCCATATTTTTATCTCTTTTAAAACTAGAGATTATTGCCAACAATTCCTCTTTAGAAATCTCTTGAAACAAAGCTCGATTATCCTCTTCCTCAATGAGTTGGGGAAATAAGAAAATGAGTTTTAATATTTCTGCCATCTTGGATTGGGTTGGTTCCTTGAACAAATTGCTATAATGATTCACATCCAACCACATACCTTGTTTCCTTCTAAATCATTCAACTTCCAAATTGTGTTATAGCTCCTCCCATAATTAACAATTTTTTGAAAAAAAATCATATTTTGATCCCCCGTTGTGATTTAGAGAGCATGACATTTCAACTTACAAGCCTTTTCTTTTTCTAGTGAAAGGGTGTACCTCTAGGCTTATAAGGACCGACATACATCCAAAGCTTCTCGAGACCCTTGCTCACTTTGAAGCAACTCATACAAGGTTTCCAACTCATATTCGATAGATTGAATTTCATTGTCCACAACCTTCCTTCTGTCCCTATCCCAGGCCAAGATCTTTTCTTTAAGTACATGAAGAGCATAAACAAATCGAGATCTCGTTGACTCACTAGACTTTGCCCGAAAGTGAGTCTTATTATCCCTAACAAGATTTATGAATTCCTCCAACTTGGCCCAAGAAGAATTGTATTTGAAAGGGGATTTTGGTTTCCTAAGAGGCTTGTCCAATTCTAAAAGGACAGGGAAATGGTCAAAACTATGCACTTTTCCCACCCATGATTGAAAGATGCTAATATCTTGAATAAGACTGCGATGTACTAGAAAACTATCAAGCCTCTTCGCGATCCCTTCTGCCCCGCTATGATTATTGCTCCAAGTTGAGCTCAAACAAACTGATTCAACATCTACAAGTCCTGTCAATTCAAATTTGTTAATAAAACTTTTTGCTAAGACATCTTTGCGAGCTAAATTTCCCCAAATCTCTTCTTGACTATTATATTCACATATTATGATTGTTATTATTATATATATTTTTACATTTCTATCATATTATATTTGACTAAAAACTTTAATAATAATAATAATAATAATCTAATTTTAGGGTCATGACCAAACCACACACTAAATTGGTGTATGTGACTCTCTTGTTTGTAGGACAAGAGACTCCCTTTCTGAAGCGATTTGATTGCTAAAGTCTATAGAGGTATACATACCCTACCCCCTTTGAATTTGAACTTGTTACCTCTTAGGAGGAAACACATGTTCTTAACCATTAGGCCCACTCAGGCACCTCCCCTCATTTTGAGGATAGTACCCAGGGTAAACCCAAATTCTATATGGCATAAGGCCACTCAAGAAGGGCATTAAGCCATTGCATTATAAATTGGCTCACTAAGAGCAGCATGTCACAAATGTGGGATTGGGTGGGAAGGATAACAACTTCCCCACCAAACCAATTGACTACACTCACTTGACACACACACACAGACACAATTTTATATAAAACATTATATTTAGTGCAAATATATTTTTGGATAGATAAATAGGACGATTGTTACAATTTTTTTAAAATTGGATTTTAAAATGCACCTCATTTTTTTCAATACAATAATAATAATAATAATAATATAATTTTAAGGTCATGCCAAACACCAAATTGGTATATGAGGACCCCCTCGGCACAACTATTTGACTCCTAAAATCTACTAATGAAGATGTACATACACTACCCCCTCTCAATATCACTCCCCACTCTTAATATCAATAATGCTTAAACATCATTTTCAAATTAAAATACTTTTTTTTTAGTAGACAAAAAACTATATTAGTAAATATAATAGATCTTTTACAAAAAAACTGTCTTCAGAGTACCTTTAGATCCTTTTTACAAGGCTATGAAAAAGTATGAGCTGGTAACAAAACAGTTAGCTCCAGAACTGTAAATAACATTAGGTACATCCTCTGCCATAAGACCTCTGCTTTTATAATTCTAGTTACATTACAAATTAAAAGCAACCGATTCATCCCCCTTGCAACAATAAACTTTTAGCTGTATTGTAGTCTTTCAAAAATTTCGGTGCCTCCATCAGTAATCCCTGCAACATATATACCATTCTCGTCCAATACCAGAGCATCTTTAGAGAGCTGATCAACTTCCTTGTTGAAATCTCTGTAAATATGTTGTGCTTTTAATTGTTGAAATCTCCCGCTCAACATTTGAATTTTCTGCATCCAAGGCTGAAGAGAGACCACCTGTAGATTGTTATCATTATTAAACCAGTCAATTATAACTTTTGAGTCACCCACCAGTTGTAACCTTGTTACCTTTTTATAGTAAGCAAAATGTAAGATGCACCACAAGGCTAGGAGTTCACCCCTAGTGTTTGTTCCTCTTCCACAATTCATCTTAAGTCTGTAAGTACCCTTAACTGGGAATTTCAATACAATTCCTGCACTACATTTAGCCCCCCTATCTTGAGAGGCCCCATAAAAAAACCCCACTGTCAGATCACAATCAATTAAAGGAGGCCTAACAACCTTGCTAATCTTCGTATCTTTTGGGCTTTTTAATTCACCCAAAGCCTGTAAAATCCTACTACAAACTCCAACCAAGTTTGGAGGATGATCTTCAAAGATCACCAAATTCTTGTGCTTCCAAACCTCCTAGTAGATATAACAAGGAATTTCTTTCTAGATCAACTCCTTCCCGATCCAATTTGGAAGACATTCAACAATTTGTCCTCCTACCCAGTAATTCTTTAGTTTTAAGTCCTTAAGAATTGAAGAACAAATGTCTTTTGTAAAACTACATTCCACAAAGAGATGATACACATTTTCCTCATCATTCCCACAAAAAACACATCTACTAGGCCCAGAGAAACCTCTTTTGACCAGATTCTCCCAAGTAAGAATTCTTTGTTCAAGCATTAACCATATAAAAAGTTTAACTTTTAAAGGGATCTGCAAAGTCTAGAGTTCAGTATACCAATAGATTGGCTCTTCTTCCACATTCTCCAACATCTGGACTTCATAAGCTTGTTTCGCATTCACCTGTCCCCTTTTTGTATCCCACGACCATACCAAAATATCTTTTTCATTGCTTAATTCAATTCCCGAACCTATTAGAAATTATCCCATTCTTCTTTTTGATCTCCACCCAGCCCCAAAATATCATCCCTTTTCCACCTTGTATTGTTTGTGTTCTCCCGATCAACTGTCCCAGCATTAGCAAGAAATTCTATGCCTTTTTCTTTCAGTGTAGAGATAAGATTCCTTGTCAGCTTGTAGTAACTCTGAGACCCAACCATAGGATCAACACCAATCCTAATGTCCCTCCCATTCCCAGGTTTCCACACCAACCAATCGGTTAAGATAGATAATGAAGAAGTAAGTGCTCTCCAAATATTTGATATTCCATTCCAATTTTTCTTTCCTTCCCCGAGCCACTCAGTTACAGGTTTCTTTTTGATATATTTTTTCAGTATCACCTCATGCCATAGACCCTGTACCATATGACATCTCCATAAACTTTTTGCCGCCAAGGCCTTTCCAAAGGTATAAATATTTTTAATACCCCATCCACCATCCTTTTTTGGTTTAGCTATCTTTTTCCAGCTGATCAGATGAATCCCTTCTTTTAATTTTTTACGAGTCCACATGAAGCTAAACATCCTCCTTCTGATATTATTTAAAGTACCCTTTGGGATCTTCGCCAATGAAAGCCAATACACATGAATGCTTTCAATAACAACTTTTACAAGTGTGAACCTCCCCCCTAATGTCAGCCATCTATGGCTCCAATTTGACATTATTTTTTCAAATTTTTTCTCCAGCCAAGTCTAGTCAGCCTTAGTGTAGCAAGTTGGTTTTAAAAAACATCCTAGATACTTAAAACCATCATCTACTGGTTTTACTACAAAGGGCATAAACTCCTTCAGCATAACAAGTTCCTCATCGTTCCATCTTGCTTCAAGAAAAGTGGACTTTTGAGGGCGGCAAAATAAATCCATAACTTGCTTAAAAATTTTCCATTCAATTAAGTTCCCATTCCCAAAAAGAATAATGTCATCCACAAACATCAGATGGGTGATTCTTAGCCCTCTTGCCACCTAGACTCCTTCTAATTTCTTCTCCCTTACTTGCTCCTGTATGACTTTGCTTAAACCCTCCACAACAAGTAGAAAAAGTAATAGAGATAAAGGGCACCTTTGCCTTAATCCCCTTGAGCTCTTAAAGAAACTGGTGGGCCTACCATTGATCAACACAACAAAATTTGCTGAAGTCACACACCCTAGTATCCAGTCTGTAGCTTCTAAACTCAATCCCACCTGTAGCAATACAAGCCTTAGAAACCCCCAATCCACTCTATCACAAGCCTTAATCAAATCCAATTTTAGGACCAGTGCTTTGATATTTTTAACCTTGATGCTTTGTAAGGCTTCCTGAACTACACCTATGACATCAGTTATTTGTCTTCCCTCCAGAAACCCAAATTGTTTCTTAGAAATTCCAAAAAACAAGCATGATTTTATTCTAGTAACTATAATTTTAGATATGATCTTATACACCAAATTACATAAAGCAATAAGTCTATACCCTCCAAAGGACTTTGATTTGTTACTCTTAGGAATAAGAGTAAGAAAAGTAGCATTCAAGACTCCATTAACCCTACCTTTTATTAAACTCTTTGATTTTAAATATCCTTAATATTTAACCTAAAAAATTTATCCAATATTTCAATACAAAACAAGAAACAACTTAAAACATGTTCTTTTACACCCAAAAAAATAAAAAAAATTTAGCCAACATTTCAAAACAAAACAAAACAAACAACTTAAAACATGTTTTTTAAATCTTTTAACAACAATTATAGAATAATGGGCGGCTAAGAAGGCGCTCATATGATTAAAGGAAATGACGCGGACGCGAATCAACGAATGGTTTGAGAAACGCAAATACACACGCAGGGTAGGGGAGGTATGAGTATTGTGTGGGTATGGCCATTGGAGGGCTCATCGGCTACTACAGCCTTCACTGTCTTCTATGCTCTCCACTCCGATTCCTAGGTTGCTCTTCTTCAATTATTATCGGTAAGTATTATATCTAGAACGAAGAAGAGAGTCTGTCGTCCTTCAATTTGAATGGTATTCACTCTATTGTTGTTTTCCCATTTGCAAACCAACAACGGGTCACAAGGACGCAGGTACGATTGCGATATTATTGGGAAGCGACTGCATCCATCAGTATCAGTAGGGACTGGGCCTCTGAGTTCGGCACCCTCATCAACAATTCATCATCTATATGCTATTCAAGATCTCCTATCTCCAAAGGTGGGCGTGTGAGAAAGATATGATTTTACTGCTATTTTTCCATTTTGTCTTAGTATGATCAATTTCTTAGATGTTTTTCCTTGCTCGCAAGCAACTTCAAATGTGATCTGCTATTGGACTAGCCTTGCCCATCTGCATATATCACCATCTTCTTTAAAAGAATTGAAGCAAAGACATTGAAATCTTGTTGTTCCGATTAATAATAATGATGACGATGATAATGTGAATGTAATTATGGATAGAGTAGGGCTCATGTTTAGTCCAATGATGGATAGGATTTGGCAATCTGAAATCACATGGTCCATCAAAAATCCCTATTTCCCAGTGCCCATGATGTAGTCCAACCCAACATTCAACCAAACATGGAGTAAAAAGGGTCTCGGTCTCCATCACCTAGGGAGCTTGGCAGAGAATGCTGCTACTGCCCCATTTACCAGAGCTACGTAACCTTTTCCTGTTTCACTTTTTTCAAAATATCTGTAAACTTTGCTATGGGGATCATTTATGAGCCTTGAATTCTTTTATTGCTACAGTGGAGCGTTTTTGGGCCATGAATTCCTGCGAGGGTTTTCAAGTGTTAGCGTGATCGCAACATACTAACATTGAATGATATGTGGTAAATTTTTAGTTGTGGTCTCTAAATCCAAAAATTTCTGCCTTCAAACAAACTCTTCATTGCTATGACTATTCACTGTCAGTGATCTATCTTACAAGCAACTCGCCATTAATGACTTCTACAACAGTCATTTCGTTACTATCTTGTTTGATGACAATTCCACATAATCTGCCTGTTGAAAAACGTTCGGGGCGCCATTACTGTGACAAAATCTGCCGGCGACTGCTGATCACACCAAAAATCTGCCTGTATAGTACTGTTGCAATTATCATTCAGGTTTCCAATGTAGTTTATGCTTGCAAGCAGACTTGGATCCGTTTTCTGAAGTATACCACTTGCACAGAGGCTGAGCGTATGCCTGTACAGCACCTCTGTCCTCTATCTCTCACTGCTCCATGACAACACCATGCGGCCTACCTGTATGTCAACCGATTTGGGCACTAGTCTGCAAGGAAAACTCACTGCTAAGTACTGAAAGTTTGCTGTCATGTCCTCCCTACAGTCAACATACTGTTTTCTGAAGCAATTCACTGTTAGAGAACACACTCCAACCAGAATTTTGAAGCCACATGGTAGTGGAGGCCAACAATACCACAGCATTTTCAAATAAAAGGAATGAAATCGGGATTTAGTAAATTAGGTAATCATGCTTGGCCTTGATAGAATCCATGATGAATTGTTCTGGCTCGTCAATGTAGAACACAAAAGGGGTGGGGAGAGAAGACACCCCTATTTGACACTATTAGTACTCTTGATATTCTCAGAATGCCTGTGAGATGTTGAATTTTCCACACATGGTAAGCAGACCTGCACTCCTATACACATCCTAGGTAACATAAAAACAAAACCTATCAAAACAGAGGATGAAGGACGCTAAATCTACAAACACAACACTTTGAAAATTATGACAAGTACAATCCTGAACTCAATCACATATGTCTTCTATAAACTTGGAAAGAAGAAATGTGCTACAACAGCTCAAAACTAAATGAATAAACACCCCAACCCTGCCTTTCTTTTATAGACTAAGAAAGGCTACGGATTTACAAAAATAGTCCATCCTTGTGGTGCACCCAGATTTAAAAGTGAAACCCTAATTCTAAATCCGCCTAGAGATATGAGCCCTACTTACATGAGAGAATGCCTAGAATAAAGCAGCAATCCTCCTAGAATAGAGTGTCCATGGTCTAAATCTAGAAACCACCTCAAACATAGTGCCAACTCTAAATCTGGAAACCACCACCTCAAACATAGTGCCAACTTTAAATCTGGAAGACTATCTAAGTCTTGCTTTCTCTAAACCTGGACAAAGCTAAACTAAAAACAAAACAACAATTTCTAGTTAAAGAAGATCCTAAAAGTGGAATCCTTTTAGGTTGGCAACTATCAAAGGGTAGCACATGCATGTTGGAGGCATGCATGCACCTTTACCTCTGTCTAAATATCGACTGCTGCGCCTCGTCATCATTGCTGTGCCCTCAATCATGAATGCCCAAACTGCTGCACACAGATTGAGGCTGTATGGATCTGCTGAGATTGGTGAGTGCCCCATATTGAAGGGAGCCATTATTGAACATAGGTACAAGAAACTAACACTCCCTCTTTGCGAGAAAGACGTTCTCCACCAAACCAGGGCTCTCTTTGAGCATCTCAAACTTCCCCTTAGCCAGGGGCTTCATCAAAATCTCTCCAACCTGTGAATCCGAAGGAGCATAGCCTAGGACCACTGCTCCCTTTTGAACTTTGTGCCTGAGGAAATGGTATTGAATATCTATGTGCTTGGAGCAATGTGAAATACTAGATTCTCAGAGAGTCTGATACAACTTTGATTGTCATAGTATATCATAGTGGGCTCCAACATTTGATTGGTCAACTTTGCTGTCAACTTACAAAGCTTTATGGCCTTACAACTAGTAAAAATAGTTGCCATATGCTTTGCCTCTACGAAACCGAGTGCAAATTGGCCACCTTTTTGACATTGAACTTGGATATCGTGCATGATCCGAAGTTGAAACAAAACCCTGAAGTGCTCTTCCTACCATTTGCATCTCCTGCCCAATACGAATCAACAAAACCATGCAAAATTAACTAACCATCTCCCACATACCTCAAGCCATAATGGACTGTTGTTGATTGGAGCTTCATGAGACATTCTCCAGGTCGTTCTCCTCTGGACTGAGTTGAGACGATTGGTGAGAGAGCCCATGTGATGGGTGTGTCATACTCCTCTGGACTGAGTTGAGATGATGTGTGGTCTCTTGTCGTGCTCCTCTGGACTGAGTTGAGACGACTCGAGATGGTCTCCTGTCAGACTCCTATGGACTTAGTTGAGTCAACTTGAGATGGCTCTCTAGATGGTATTCCCATGGACTTAGTTGAGTTGATCTGTCGAGAGTGATGTCCCTGTGGTTGAGCACAGGTGGACGTGTCCCTAGTGGCTGAGCACTAGAGGATGTGTGGATCCCTTGCTATATTGTCTAAGAGTAAGATTTACTGTGTAACCGTAATTGTGTAAAGGGTACATGTCGGCCCCACCTTGTACAGATAATTAATATTTGTGTAAAGATTAATTATATTATTGAGTTATAGAAGTCGGCCCTATTGTGCCACTAGACACTCCTATTGCTGTGTTAGGTCTTGTATAAATAAGAGAGTAGATCCCCTTTGTGGATCACACTCACACACTTCATTGTAACATTCTCTCAAGCTAAGAGTACGGCTGAAGTGCGCACTTCTCTTAGGCGTAAGTTTCAAGGTCATAGAGCACCCTCTTGTGTGCTCTAGGGTTTATGGTGTGGGGGATCTTCTCTTGACTCTATAGCAAAGGATTGATGGGTTTTTCCCTTGATTGAGAAGGGTTTTCCTAGGATAAACTCTTGTGTTCTTGTGCATGGTTATTCTTCTTGTGATTTTGGTTACTGCAACTATTATATATGGTATTGCTGCATTTTTTATGGTTCAAGTACATGCTAAATTGAAATAAACTACATGTGCATGAGCTAAGCATTAAAAATCAACATGGTATCWAACATAGTTCTTGAAGAGCCATTGAAGAGCCAACTGTCACCTTCTTGCTGCAGTTGCAAAAACGACCCCATCCATTTTCAAGCTAGTTTAAGCACCTTCCACTTGAACGTTGGGCCTAATTTTTGCATAGGAAAGTACAGCCTCCTTCAGCGCACCTCCTGAAACTCTCAGATTGCAATTCAGAGAAATTTTGATTTTTGGCCCTTAGGGTTTCTGTAGAATTTTGGCCTCTAGGGTTTCTGCTGTTCATTGAAGGATTTTTTGCAGCACACCAGGGTTCTTTTGACTTTCCAAGGCTTATTGTTGGCAGTCATAAGTCCAATGAAACCTAGGGTTTCTAGCCTAGCCTAGCCATTAGGGTTTGTGAAGAATCTGCAAGCCATGAGGAACAAAACTTTGGTGGAAGATAGGCTTGATGGATCAAGCAACTTCAGCTCCTGGAAATCAAGACTACAAATCACTCTAGAAGAGGATGACCTATTGAGTTTGATAGAAAAGTCTCTACCAACAATAACTACCGATGAAGAGAAGGCTGATTGGAAGGCAGACGATGTCAAAGCAAGGAAGATAATCATCTATTCAGTGAGAGATCATCTACTATCTCACATCTCTACCCCGGAGACAACTTTTGAGATGTATGATGCACTAAAGAAGATGTTTGAGAGCAACAACACAAACAAAGCTCTTACATTGAAGCACCGACTTCAAAATATCAAGATGATGAAAGCTGACACCATTGCCACTTTCTTCATGAAGATCTCAGAGATCAACTAGGTGCCATTGGAGAAACAACGACAGATAGAGAACTTATCATGATTACTCTCAATGCTCTTCCAAGACATTGGGAACCATTTCTTCAAAGTATCAGTGGAAGAGCAAATCTACCTGAGTTTGATTGTTTATGGACAGACTACACTTAGGAGGAAAACAAACTTATATCCAGAGGAGTGCAAGACTCCCATCATGATGAAAATCAAGCTCTTGCTTCTCATACAAAGAGAGGCAGAAGGAATAGAAGAAGTTTCAGCAAAGCATTCAGAGACAAGAAAACTTTAGCAGCTTCAGGTCATGAACATAGAAAAGACAATTCAAAGATTCAATGTTTCAGATGTGACAAGTATGGACACATTGAGAGAAATTGTCCTACCAGGAAGAAATGGAGACAACATGCATCCACTGTAGATGTTGATTCAGAACCACCTCAGAGAGATGAAGACATAAAAGATGAAGCATTCTTCTTCATATCAACACTCTCAGGTACGGTTCCTACATATAGTGATATTTGGTTGATTGACAGTGGTGTCTCCAGACACATGACTAGATATAGAGAACATCTCACAGATCTTGTAGAGAAAGAATCTCGTCTACATGTTGTGCTTGGTGATAATGCCAGATATACTGTGAAAGGAGTTGGAACTTCTACCTTCCAACTAGTTTCTGACATGCCACTCCAATTAAGTGAGGTACTATATGTACTTGGAATGAAAATGAACCTTGTCTCTGTTTCTGTCTTAGAGGATAAAGGCTACAAGGTTACCTTCTCTGAAGGAAACATTCTTACATGACATAAGAACTCACACATGGATTCTGCCCAGGTGATTGGTGTTCGAGAAAACAGTTTGTACAGATTGACTGTCCGACTAGTCAAGGCCTTGTTACATGATACTATTAGCTTGAGCGAGCTATGGCATAGGAGACTTGCTCATTTGCATTATAGAGCCCTTCCCGCTCTGGGGAAGATGGTGACAGGCCTTCCAGAGATACATATCGAGCATGATGGCGTTTGCAGAGGTTGTGCTCTTGGCAAGAATGTCAAGGGGTCCTTTTCGAGCAGTGACAATAGATCCAAGGGGATTTTCTACTTGATACATACATAGATGTTTGTGGACCCATGACTGTTGCTTCCTTGAACGAATATTTGTACTATGTGCTCTTCATCGATGATCATTCTCGAAAGACGTGGATTTACTTCTTGAAGACCAAGGATGGAGTCCTTGCGAGATTTCAAGAGTTTAAAGTTTAGGTTGAGAACCTGACCAGGAGGAGGATCAAGGTGCCGAGATCAGATAATGGAGGAGAGTACACCTCCAGGGATTTCAGTGATTTCTGTATTGAGGCAGGGATCAAGAGGGAGTACACCGTTCCTTATAACCCTCAACAGAATGGGGTTGCAGAGAGGAAGAACAAATCCATTAATGAGGCACCAAAGCGATGATACATGATCATAATCTACCTATGATTCTGTGGGCAAAGGCATCCATGACAACTGTATATGTTCAGAACAAAAGTCTTCATAAGATTTTGAAGAACATGACTCCCAAAGAAGCTTTCACCGGAGTGAAGCATGAGGTTGGACACTTCGAGATATTTGGGTGTCCAATATACTTTCATGTACCCAAGGAGAAGAGGACCAAGCTAGACCCTTCAGGGAGAAAGGGTACATTTGTCGGGTACAATGAATCTTTGAAGGCATACCAGATCTACATCCCTGGTCAGAGACAAATCAAATTTAGCAGAGATGTCACTTTTGTGGAAGAGATAGCCTTTCGAAGATCTAGAGAATCTTAGATGGAGATTGACAGCGAGAAGAATGAAGAGACAGTACCTTCTCCCCCTTTAGCAGTTCAGAGGGAGATAGTTACTGATCCAGTTGATCTTGTAGCTCCAGTTGATGTTCCTAGAGACATTGCAGTAGGCCATAAGAGGCCTGCTTGGGCTCGACAGACTCTGCAGGAGGCAGAGGGACATTCAACTCCTCGTGGTACATTCCGAGAGAGAAAGAGACCATAGAGATTTTCGAGCTATGTTTCAACCATGAGCCACATCATTGATATTAAGCCTTCTTGTCATGGAGAAGCAACAGGTTAGCAGGTTTGGCAAGATGCCATGATTGAAGAGTATCAATTCATCATGAAGAATGATGTGTGGGATATTGTTTCGAGACAGGAAGGGAAGTCTATAGTGACTTCCAAGTGGATCTATAAGATGAAACATGCAACTGATGGAAGCGTCAAGAAGTACAAAGCGAGATTTGTGGCTAGAGGATTCTCTCAAGTGGAGGGAATAGATTATGAGGAGACATTTGTTCATCTTGCCCGAAACACTTCCATCCGTACGATTATTGCCCTAGCTGCATCCATGGGTTGGAGACTACATCAGATGGATGTAAAGACAACCTTTCTCAATGGTGAGATTGAGGAAGAAGTTTACATCGAGTAGCCATATGGATTCGTGACACATGAGAAGGAGTGTCATGTATGTAGGTTGAAGAAAGCCCTGTATGGACTAAAGCAGGCACCTCGTGCGTGGTATGAGAAGATTGATGGATACTTGATGAGTTTGGGCTTTAGCAAGAGTGTTGCTGATCCCAACCTATACCACCACATTGTTGGTGATGAGTGCCTGATTTTGGTCCTATATGTTGATGACTTATTCCTCACTGGTTCAGAAAGCCTCATTGTTGAATGCAAGCGTGCATTGGCTTTTGAATTGGAGATGAAGTACCTTAGTATTATGCACAATTTCTTGGGACTAGAAGTGTGGTAGAGGACTGATGAGATTTTCCTGAGTCAAGGAAAATATACAGTAGAGATATTGAAGAAATTCGGGATGACAGACTGCAAGTCCAAGTCCATGCCTACACCGATGGTGATGAATATGAAGAAAATGAACGAGGCTTCTTCTGATTCAGGCGAGATTGATCCACATCTTTACAAACAACTGATTGGATTATTGATGTATCTGGTTAACACCAGACCTGATATACGCTATGTAGTGAGTGTACTCAACCAGTTTATGAGTCGGTCGAGACAAACACACTGGATAACAACGAAGCGTGTGTTGAGATATCTACGAGGCACAGTTGGTTATGGCCTGAGATATGCCTCCGGTGTAGACATGAGATTGCAGGGATATGCCGATACAGATTGGGCAAGGAGCGCAATGGACTGAAAGAGCACATCCAGTTGTTTTTTTACTTTGGGGTCTGCCATGGTTTCCTGGTGCAGTAGGAAACAAACTTCTATGGCTTTGAGTATCGCAGAAGCAAAGTACATTGCATTATGTGTGGCAGTCCGCGAAGCAGTGTGGCTTCGCAAGCTCCTTGCAAACTTATTTGGTCATGAGATGGATTCCACCATTATCCATTGCGATAACCAAAGTTGTGTGAAGCTCTCCGAGAATCCTGAGTTTCACAATAAATCGAAACACATTGAGATCAAATACCATTACATCATAGATATGGTGCAGAGGAAAGCAGTACATGTGCAGTACCTTTATACACACGAGCAAGTTGCAGATGTCTTCACCAAATCGCTTGCCAGGACGAAGTTCGAGTACTTCTGTGAGAGACTTGGCTTGGTGGAGAATGCCTCCCTAGCTGAGAGGAAGTTTTGTTGATTGCAACTTCATGAGACATTCTCCAAGTCGTTTTCCTCTGGACTGAGTTGAGACGATCTGTGAGAGAGCCCATGTGATGGGTGTTTCATACTCCTCTGGACTGAGTTGAGATGACGTGTGGTCTCTTCTCATGCTCCTTTGGACTGAGTTGAGAGGACTTGAGATGGTCTCCTGTCAGACTCCTATGGACTTAGTTGAGTCGACTTGAGATGGCTCTCCAGATGGTACTCATATGGACTTAGTTGAGTTGATATGTTGAGAGTGACGTCCATGTCGCTGAGCACAGGTGGACGCGTCCTTAGTGGTTGAGCAGTAGAGGATGTGTGGATCCCTTGCTATATTGTCTAAGAGTAAGATTTACTTTGTAACCCTAATTGTGTAAAGGGTACAGGTCGACCCCACCATGTAAAGATATTTAATATTTGTGTAAAGATTAATTATATTATTGAGTTATAGAAGTCGGCCCTATTGTGACAATAGGCACTCCTATTGCTGTGTTAGGTCTTGTATAAATAAGATAGTAGATCCCCTTTGTGGATTACACTCACACACTTCATTGTAGCATTCTCTCAAGCTAAGTGTACGACGAAGGTGCACACTTCTCTTAGGCGCAAGTTTCAAGGTCATAGAGCACCCTCTTGTGTGCTCTAGGGTTTATGGTGTGGGGGATCTTCTCTTGACTCTATAGCAAAGGATTGTTGGGTTTTTCCCTTGATTGAGAAGGTTTTTCCCAGGATAAACTCTTGTGTTCTTGTGCATGGTTATTCTTCTTGTGATCTTGGTTACTGTAGCTATTGTATATGGTATTGCTACATTGTTTATGGTTCAAGTACATGCTAAATTGAAATAAACTACACGTGCATGAGCTAAGCATTAAAATTCAACATGGACTGTGCCCTTCAAGTATTGGAGCACATGCTTTGCAACAATCCAATGAATTTGCTTAGGTTCAACCATGAACCGGTTCAAAGTATTCACTAGAAAAAAATATCAGGCTTGGTAGTCACCAAAGACATAAGGGAACCAATCCACTGCCTACAGATGGATCTACCAAATTTGAATCCAAATCAACATGCAACTTCAGATTTGGAATCATAAAAGTGGCCAAGGATCTACAATCCATCATTTGAGATTTTTTCAGAATCTCTATTGTGTACTTCCCCTATCCAAAAAACCTCACTTGTACTTTGCCAAACCTCTAGACCCAAAAAATAGTGCACATGGTAGATCTCCTTCATATCAAATCCACTGGCTAGCTTCTTCTTGCACCATGCAATGATCTTCTCAGAACTACTTGTAAGGATCAGATCTGCATACAGGACCAAGACAAGAAAATCGGATTGATCAAACAAGTAATAAAGATTAGGATTTGCAGCATTGTTGGTGAAGCCCAAATTCAATAAGTACTCATCAAATTTTGAGTATCATGCATGTGGTGCTTGCTTCAACCCATAAAGGGTCTTCTTCGACCTGCATACATGGGTATCTTGCCCATGCACCTCAAAAGCCCTACAGTGATCAATGTATACTTCCTCCTCAATCAGTCCATTCAGGGAAACAATCTTAACATCTGTCTGGGATAAAGACCAACCGAAAACTGATGCTAAAGACATGATGATTCTGATGGAAGTATACTCGGCAATAGGAGGAGAGGTCTCCTCATAGTCAACTCTCTCTCTAGGATAATTCTCTCGCTATGAACCTGGCCTTTTACTTCTATATGCTACCATCGGCTACAGGATTTGCCTTCTACAATCGCTCATAATCAATCACTGATTTCCCCACCAATCTTTGGACAATCTCCCAAACATTGTTCTTCATGATGGAGTTATAGTCCTCCACCATGGCATCTTGCCATACCTGCTTTGCATTTGCCTCCTCAAAGCTAGAAGGCTCGGAAGACATAGTGCAACATAATTAGAAAATTTCTTAGGGGGATGACTCACCTGAAAAGAAGTATTTGTTCTCCTACTTGTTCCTGTGCCTCTTACGATGTTTGGGTAAGCTTCTTGGTTGGATTGGATGGTAACATAGTTTCTGTTCCTTCACTGGAACCTTGCAGATCTGGATCTGATTTTTCCTTTTCTTAGAGATCAACACATGGGATAGAAAGCGTGTCTCCCTCATCAACCTTCCTGAGAGGCTCTTGAGACTTAGGAGACCAAGCATTCTCATCAAACTTCAAATATCAGCTCACCATTGTCTTTCTCTATGATGGAAAATATATCATATAAGCCTTGGAAGGCTCACTATAACCAACAAATATACCCTTCATGCTAGAAGGTTCAAGCTTAAATCTATTCTCATCATGAATATGAATATACATAGGACAAACTAAAAAATGAAAGGTGATACCTGTGGTTTCTCACTGGTAAAAGCTTCTTCTAATGTCTTATCCTTTAGTATCTTGTGAGGACATTTGGTTAGAATGTAGATAGTTGTATTGCATATAAGCCTTAGTGGAAGGCTCTTGAGACTTAGGGGACCAAGCATCCTCATCAAACTTCAAATCTCGGCTCACCACTGCCTTCTATTATGATGGAAAATATATTTTGTAGGCCTCGGAAGGCTCACTATAACCAACAAATATACCCTTCATGCTGGAAGGTTCAAGCTTAAATCTTTTCTCATTAGGAATATGAGTATACACAAGACAAACAAAAACATTAAAGGTGATACATGTGGTTTCTCACTAGTAAAATTTTAGTGTCTTGTCCTTCAACTAATCCCTGGCCACGTGCTCCTGAACCCGTGGGTTGTGACCTCGGCCTTCAGCTATCATTTCCTCATCTGCTTCGGCTTCGGCTACCACCTGTCCATGTAACCCTCGATCGTGAGCTCCTGAACCCGTAGATTGTAATCTTGGCCTTCATCCCGTCAGATCCGACTCCCTTCATTAATCGACTCCAGCTCCCGTCAGCAATCGGCTCTGGCTCCCATCCATTTGTTGGCTCAAGAATCCCATCCAATGTTCCGTCCAACAACTGTGCAAGAACCCTCGAGCTCTCTACTTGCGGCTGCGACTTCCTCGGCTCGCGCCCTCTCGGGCCTATAACTATAACCTTTGGCCTGCGCCCTCTCTCTCGTGCCAGTAACCCTTGGCCCTCAAAGCTTCAAAACTTGCCTAGTTCAACTCCTCCCTGTGGGTTCACTTAGGCTGGTGGGTAGTCTCGATGCCCACCCCCCCCTCTTTTATTTTCCTTCCACCCCTCCGTCCTCTCCCATGCCCCTTCCTCATCCTCTATGTGTCACCCCCTCCTCACCATTTCCTCCCAACCCTCTCCTCTCAAAACCCCCTCTTGTCTCTCCCATTTCTTCCACACCACCATCCTCCCCCTCGAGCTCACACACTCCTTCCTATTCTGGATCAACAGGCACACGACCCTTTCCTATGTTGAAACTTGATAGGCGCAGAAGCACAAGGAATTCATGGCGGAACAATAGATTATGTAATGAGTGGTACAAGAGTAGGTCTATTGAACAGGGGAGAGGCTTCTACAACTCATCCCACGATCACCCTTTCTACAGACCCTGTTCTTCTAGCGGCTTAGATTTGTAGGTTTAAGAAACTCTTTGAGCAGCTACAAGTAGAAGTGAATAGTTTATCATCTAGAGTTTTGGAGGTGGAACTAGAGAACCTATCTCTCAGGAAATTGCTACAAGAAAACCAAGTGAATAACACCTTACAACCTCCAAAATGACGCTCTACATGCAAGAATTCTTGACCTCAAAAATCAAGTAGAAGAAATCCAGGATGAATAGGCCACTTTTAAACAAGAAACAAAGACCGCTTATTAAATCATGGGCATAGGTGGTTAGGGGTAAGGATAAGAACTTAAAGGAAGTTGTCCATGCCAAGCTTAAGGAAGAGTACACTAGGAGGGCTTAGAAATTGAATTTAAAGGTCAGGGGGCTTCCCTTACCCTCTCCTTCCCCGGACCCCTTGCAGGTGGGCACTTTGTTCCTCCGGCACAACCTTGAGATTTTGGACCTCACTCTTGAGAGTGCCTGGTACGAAGCCTACTCTACCCTTTTCATTCATTTCAGGTCAGTTAGTGATCAGCTTCGAGCGCTTCGCACTAAACGTAGACTATTCTCCCTTTCCAAAAGGATATATTTGGATGAGGATGCCAAATTTTCAAGGCATTCAATGCATTCATTTTCAGATCTGAAAATTACTTCCAAGTGACCTTAGACAATAAACTAGGGTTGTTATCATTGAATAATTTTACATTTAAATTATGACAAAAAATTACAGTAGAAACACAAAGATTAGAGAGAAATCATCCATACACAAGAGACACAATTTTTTGTTTAGTAAAATTTTTTGATTGAGAATTTCCGAGGACAAAAACGATCCTCTAGCAAAATTACAACTTCAAGCAAATTCTGGAAAAATCCTTCCAACTTTCAAACCTGATATACGACCTGTTGATGTCACATGTACGGATTGATGACGTCACCTGTCTGGATTATATAGACTGTATGAATTGTACAAACTGCTGATGTCACCTGTATGGGTTGTACATACTGTAGGGACTGTTGATGTCACCTGTATGGACTGTACAAACCGTACAGACTGTATGAACTACTGACGTCACGTGTTTTTGCTGCTCCTCTCACACGTGTGAGCTTACATGTGCGACCTCTCTCTCTTGGCTGAAAAATTCAGAAAAGAAGAATAGAAACCCTAGGATAGATTTGCCAAAGTGAAGAATTTCCTTGCTGAAATTTTGCCTCCCAATCTCCTTGGCATAAGTGCTTACTCACTTATGCCAACTCCATAATGTCATAATGAGATGTGTTAAGTGTCTCCTCACATTGCCTCTCCTTTTATAGGAGTCCAATGGGTGAGTTTACGAACTCCTTCTAAACTCAACATTAAATTAGAATTGTTTATTCCACCATGTGGGTGTGAAGCCCCAACCAAGCCCCGACTCAATATACAGGGTTTTTTCACAAAATGAAAAACACAATGTGAGTGCCAACAATGATTCCCACATGCCTGACACAAAGGCCAATGTGGGAATACCTCTCGATGCTACAAAACATCAGCAGAGGATCTTACTCGATCCCAAGTTGTAGAGCTAAAAGATTGTAGGGAGTTGGTCACGTTATTCCTATTTTGTGGATAACTAAGGAGATTATGTTTCGAGGCCCTTAGGTTGCAGATATGGAGTGCCGAGAGACTACATGACCAACAATACCCTTTTGCACAGATGGAAACCCCTCTCACCACCACAGATGGTCACAGATTTCTAGATGGCATCCACCACATCCGCTGGCTTCCAGAAGGCAGTGGGCCTTGCTCCATGAGGTACAAGTCAATATTATGGTGAGCATCATTTCAATATTTAAGCCAGTTGAGTATGTTGTATCTTAGATTGCTCTAGATTTCATGATATATGCTTGAACATTATGCGTTTTGCCCTGCTTCACCTTGGTGGTTGACATTCTGCCCTAGTAAGTGGTCTTCCTTGGGGATGGGTTTGCTACTAGGAACTCCCTTAAAGAGCCATCGTACCGTTCTTGACCATACTTACCACTTTCCATCATTATTCCCCTCCATTTCCTTATCTCTTGGGATTTTAGGGTGTATTGACCCAAGAAGGGGTTGCCCCTCATTCCGTGGGAAGATAAAAGGCCCAAAGGTTTAAGGGGTTGATGTTGGGTAAAAGATAAAAGCCTTGTATAAACCTTGATGCTTCGCCTAGGGATCACCCAAGAAAGTAGTGAAACACTTATCTTTGAGTAAAGGGGACCCACAATATAATAAAGAATGCTTAAAAGGTTAGTTGAAGGATAGGAGGTCTCATCACGAGCCGACCTATCACGTCCATGAATTTCTAGTGGTATGACATTGCCATCATCTGGTCACCAAACCAGGGTAATGGATTTTAGTTGCATGGCTGAGAGAAAGAGGGTCTCATCATGAGCCAACTAGGTGTTTGTGGGTGACATTGCCACCATCTGGTCACCACGCCAGGGCAGTGACCTTCAACCTCTCCTTATGCTATATTGAAAGAGAATACAAAGAAAGAAAGATAAAAGGCAATTGATGGGCTTGGAAAAAGTGCATTGCGGACGAAGGTACCACACACCCT
>ML788171.1:245190-259415 GCA_009831015.1 Picea engelmannii | reverse complement strand
CGTGATTTTTTTTAATCTTTGAAAGATCTCTTGCTTGGAGTTGGTTTGCCTCATTGAGAGGGGTCTTCCGCTACTAGGGCGTCCCCTCTCTCCCACTACTTTACTTGCTGTTACAAACCCTAACCTACAACCATTAGGGCTGATATAACCTAGATAAACTACTAACCATAACTCCTAAACTAACCCTAGACTAGCTCCTAAATTTTGCTCATTTACTCTACTAACTAGGGCGCATCTTTTGGGTTAATTGTTGGCATATTTTGATGGTGTAATTTGCTGATATAAGTCACTGAAAGATACAGCCATAAGGCTGCAATTTTCTGCAGAAAATACATGTTTACAACAACCATCTTCTCTTGCCTCTTAAGTGCCATTCTTTAGCCTATATTCATTGCTAATCTTGATGCTGATTTGCTTAACTAGTCTAGATCTTTGTATGCTGATTTAGATGCCTTATTTGCTGATATAAATTGTCATCTGCTGCTGCAAATTAGGGACATCAAGCTCAACTTGCTGACCCAGCTAACGTACATCATTGCAAAGTGGTTTTTCTTGTGTTTCGGGCAGGTATTTCACCATTTACAGGTTACTCAACATACTTGGCAACCCTTGGACCTTCTCAAGACTTCATTCCACACATTTCACTGCACTTAGACATGACCTCTAGGGGCTTCACTTCCATCTCTATCCTTATCCATCTCATTCCCCCTAGGGTCACCGAGATCACCTCCCTAGAGTGACCTAGTCACCCTTGAAGTGCGGGACCTACATCGAGGTGACATTGGGTGTAGGATTCCTAAGTTGTAGCACTTGCCTTGTAGTTGGGTTGGGCTTTTCCCAACCCACAACTTGTGCTATAACAGGTCACAACAGTATGCAAGGAAGAGCAATGGGATGTCATTCGTAACCTTCGAGCCATCATTCAGGATTCCCCTCCCTTGTGCTACTCCTGGACTAGGGTCTCTAAATGATGGTCTTGTTGGGGTTGGCGACAAGGTTCAGGTATCGTCGTAGGTTGCTAGAACGACAACAAATCTTTTTGATCATCTTCGGGCATGCTCTTTGATGCTCTTGGTACATTTGCTATCCTCTTTATCACTGAGACCCATGCGAACCCTATTTGGCCACTCCCAAACATAGAAGGTTATCATTGGTTTTCGGCCTATTGATAGGAGACTCGATCTTTAGGTGGTGTCCTAGGTTTTGGCGGAGTGGCATGTCTGACCAGGGACTCCCTCAGGGATAGGGTTTCTTTAGTGGCCTCAGACAAGTTTGCTAGGTTCATATGGATTTGATTCAGTGGATTTACCTCTCTACCCAGAGACATCTACATGGTAGTTTGTTACTTTCCCCCTGTTAGAACTCTTTTTGTTTTGGGCATTTTCAAAGGGAAAAGTTTCGCTATGGGAACTTCCGATCTGGGTTTCTTTTGGCCAAATATAAATGTTTTACACTTGGGATTTTTGTTTTATAAAAGTTATTAGGCCCAAGGCCCAATCTCCAAGTTTAAAGCCAAGCACCTGGGAGCTACAACAAACATCGAGCACCAACTACCAAGTCACACCACAAAGCCCAACACACAAAGTAGCACGCACCAAGCGCTATGCCACGACCAAGGAAGGAGCCCACAAGGAACATGTTCTGTATGCAAAACGCGTTTGTTAGTTATGAACTTTTGGGGCATATAAAAGTAATGAATGTGTTCCCCTTTATAATATGGGATATATTCCATTGTCAAGATGTTAAAACGCCTCCCATCAAAGAGTAGTCATGCACATCATCAACAAGAGTCTTAGATCTCGGCCAAGTAGACACATTATACCCAGGTGTCGAGGTCAAAGCTCAACGCATAATGGCAGGTGCGCCATTAAGATCAAACGCCAAATGCCAAGAGGAATTTATTCGACAGCCAGGTGCAGAGGAGAATCATTTTCTTTATTTGTTCCTTAAATTTATATGAAGGCCAAGATTTGATGCTCGTAGTGCTATGAAAGGATCTATGATTGTTTTCCTAAGCCATATGCTAATGAATAGGCTGTGAGATTTTCCAATGGAGGGGCCTATTCTCTAGACCTCAGCTTGATTACAAAGGCACAAAAAGTATATTACTTACAGTAAAGTCTTCACGAGATTATATGAAAGTCAAGAAGGGAATTATGAAACCAGAAATGATAATTCTTGAATCTGTTCATTCTGCATATGATATTCCAAGCAGATGTAAAAGCAATCCAACGTTATTTGAACAAGAACACGGTTATGATTGTTGTCTCTGCACCGAGTTTTCCTCATGGTATCATTGATCCCATCGAAGATCTTGCTGACTTGGCCTTGCGTTGGGGTTTTGCTTTCATGTTGAGGCCTTGGAGGTTTTGTGCTTCCTTTTGCTCGCAAATTAGAGTATCCGATGTTTTACCAACTGTTGCTAGGAGCAGGCCTGGTGGTCTCATTGCTGGTGCCTGGGAAACTATGATGACTGTTGGGGAGGAAGGATATCTGGAGGCAATGAGGAAAGCAATGGAAGTATAAAAAACTATTCAACAAGTAATAAAGCAAGTTCCAGAACTATTCATTGTGGGATAGAGCTCAGGGGAAGAGGAAATTTGATAGGGACGAAGATCAAACAGGGGATGGTCGATTTCCTGCGAATATCAAATTAGATTCCCAAGTAATTGCTCATGAAATGCTGAATAAAAACCAGAAAAATGTGTAGAGAATGAAGCTTCAAAATTTCCAGATGTTATCAACCAGAAATTTTATTGAGTGATGCCCCACGAATTGTATCTCTGCTTATGGAGATGAAAGTGGGACCTGATAAAAAATGAAGTAAAGTGTAGTGTGCTCTTCATATAGGGTTTGCTGGAAATTATGAAACTGTTGTTGAAAGAATGTGCCATCAATTGCTGGTTGTATCTAAAGACAATCAAGCTACAGTATTTGAAATATGTCTGGTTGCCTTTAGAGTATCGTGGAGAAAATCCATTCAATTGATTATGATAAGTATCAAACCCACTTTGCGACCTGTAAGAGCCTGCAAATGTATCAATTTGTTTGCTGAAGATGCCTTACCTTAGATTTGTTGCTGAAGGTTTTTTCAATTCTACATTTCAAAACCAGTGCAACAAATACAGAACATTAAATCAAGATGTGCTAGGCTTGACTCAATAGTAGTCTTGAGTCGACTTCTAGCGCTAACACCCCCCATTTCATCTTAGTTTTCTATTTATAGTGACTTAGGCAGAGATCGACATCATTCGGTACTCGACAATGGGGGATGTCGTCCTACTAGGGGATTTCAATGCCATTACCCGAGCTCTTCAGATTCCTCCACATGATCGTTCAGAGGATGTGTTTTGCATTCAGGGAACAGATCTAGATTCAATAGGACTCTAGTGGTTATCTGATGATGTTGATGAGCCTCTTACCGGTTATGGTAGCCACCTCTTATAGCTTGGCGAATCCCATGAGTTATTGATCCTAAACGGCCTCCCCTGCTTCCTGGAGTCTCGCTTCTTCACTTGTTGACCTCACGGTGGAGGTACGAGTGTAGTAGACTATGTCTTTTCTAGTCAGACTCTTCTCCCTTTTATCCACCCTTTCTCGGTGACTCCCATCACCTTAACTGACCATGCTCTTCTATTTTTCTTTCTTCAAGCAGATACCCCCTCCTCCATTGACCACCCCCCCTGTTGGTCCACCTCGGACCACTTTATCTTTGATGAGGGTGATCCTGACATCTTTACTTCCCATCTCTGATAGATGCTGCCATCGTAGTTCCAATTCTCGCGCCTCACTTCTGTGGATTCCAATTACACTTGTCTTTCTTCCACCATTTGGGAAGCCGCTCTTCAGTCCTATCCCTATTACACCAAATCGACCTCTCCTTCCTTCAAAACTAGGTCCTGTTCCATGAACAAATGGTATGACAGTGAATGTAAAAACCTCCACAGTCAGCTTCGGTACGCCTTTGCTCACACTCACCCTTCCTACCCCCATCTTAAGGCTTCCTACCATCACCTTCTTCGCCATAAGAAGTGCCTGTTCATTTCCCAAAGGAAATGTGAGTTGTGTGCTTCCCTTATCTGCTCCCTTAAAAACTTCTAGCGCACCTTCTTCCCTCGCCAATCTCCTCTTCCTTCCGATCCAAATTCTATGTTCACCCATACCTCCTCCCTTTATGATGTCCGTGGGCAGCCCCTCATACAGGTTACCTCCCCCCCCCTTCTTGCCACCTATTCTGATATCAAGATATCCGGGAAGCCGTGTGGATGATGAACACTAGCAAAGTAGCAGATGAGAAAGGGTTCCAGGAAGAACCCTTCAAATAGGGGCTTTACACTATGGACAATCACCTAGCCAACTTGTTCAACCACGTCATTTGTTCGGGTTCCCACAGTCTTGGTCACATCACATTATTCACCTGATCCACAAATTGGGCTCTAGTACGGATCCCAATAACTACGGGACAATCATGGTTGACCACACGTTTTCCAAACTCTATGCTACAGTCCTCCATTTGAAGCTCTCGAGGGAGCTTGAGAGAAGGCAACTTAGAGCTAGAGGACAGGTTGGATTCCGACTTGAGCACCAGACCATTGATCACATACTCACACTTAGGGCCATCATTAAGGAGGCATGACATCGATCTTCGAAGTTTACTGCTGTTTTGTAGACTTTCGAAAAGCTTTTGATTCCGTCCCCAGGGAGGCTTTGTTCTAGAGACTCAGAGACATTGGCATCTCAAAGACCTTATTGTCAGCCATCATGTGCTTATACGTGTCAGTCCTTGGTTGTCTATGCACAGCACATGGGATATCGGATTTTATCAGGAGTACTATTAGGGTCAAACAGGGCTGCCCCCTGTCCCCCACACTGTTTGGGATCTATATTGACGAGCTGGAGTCCTCCTTGCATGAACACATCCATGACAGATGTTGTAACTTGAGATGGTTTCCGATTGTTTAGAAACCATGCCAAGACATCTTTAAACCAACTTTAGGCCACAAGCTGGCTCTTGGACCCCAGAGGGCTCTCTCAGAGATAAATAGAAACTAACTGCCTACTGTCACTAGACATTAGTTCACATCATTAAGCTAAAGATGCTAGATTTAAAAGGTAAAGAAAAGGATAAGCTAGGTAGACAGGATAAGAATAGCAGCAGACTGGATTAAAAAGACTGTAAATCCCTCAGATCAGAGGCCTAATCCATTGGGCATGGACTCTTGTCCAACAAAGCACAAAGAGATGTAAATTATAGGCGGAAGAATAATAAGAGGACATTTGAATCTCAAACATAATAGAGGGCAAGAGCAATCTCTATCAATCCCGAGATGAAGAAAAATGGATCTGCTGGGAATTTAAATGAATCCAACAAAACACAAGAGTGCCCGTGCTGAGCAGAACAATGAATTCAGCAGTAAAACACTTGCAAAATAACCAGCAATCAGTCTCTGATGAACAACAGTGGTGGTTGTACCAAATTACTGTTCTTAGCTCATATAAATATGACTGCAAATTACAGGTTAATTAAGAAGAAACTGAGATGGAATATTAAAGAAACTTAAAACAGAAAATAGGAAAGAAAGCAATGGCTCTGCTGAGAATGAGCCATGAGTCAATGAATTAATCTTTCATAACAGAGAAACAATACAATAGCCTTACAGGCTTTATGATAAATAACACAGTTCTTGCTGCCTCTATTTCCTAACCTCTACCCCTTTACTCCATCCTCAGCGGCCTCTTATATATCTTTGAACGCTGAATAAAAACTGCCTTGGATGGTGCAACTGATTCCAATAAAAATAGGCATTATTTGGAAAGGATTGACACATGTGACCATATATTTTCTCATCTTTACTAAAAATAGGAATTCTGTTTGCATTTATCATTTATAACCCCTTTTTTGCCACTTCATTCTCCAGATGTCTTTTTCTCCCAGCTGTCTCATTCTGTTTGTTTCCAGGTGTGCTTTTCATTTGTTGGTGCTAACAGACTGCCACTTGTCTATGAGCTTGATCCTCTGCCTGAACAAACTCTGCATATTTTAAAGCAATAGTGTTTCACCAATAATTTAAAAATCAAGCTTCTGGGCCCGTTACATTAAGCATAGCTCATTGGTAAGGAAGATAAATACATATGGAGAAACACTCGAGCTTTTTACAGCATAAGCTCCATGAAACAATTTTGAGATTCAATGCATGCCCCCGACTTCAGAAAATCTTTAGGGTCTGTTGACCACCTATTCAACTAGGGGGTCAACTCCATGTACCATGAAGATATGCATCATCAGGTGCTACTAAGTCAGAGACTTCCTGGTTCTACAAGGCATTTTTGGCCTTCAACATGTATTTTTGTAACTGGAATTTCCGCTCCCTTGCGTGGGATAATAATATAATCGGTCTGCATGGATCATAGTTAGGTCAGTTACCTTAGGACTTCATCAGTAGAGGAGTTCCTTTCACTAAGTGTTTTTTTTCCTCAGGTTATTAATTTGGCTTAACCAACCTTATTAATTTCCCTCGAGTTTTTCACTCCCACAAATAATTCCTCCAAAGTGGTGAAAGGTGTTCTAATGGTTTCGTCCTCTAGTAGCTAGTGTTTAAGGATGTTGTAAATGACCATGTAAGACATCCCTTAAAGTTTTGCGGAATTCCGTCGAGTCTAGATAGTTTTTTTTTAATTAATTAAAATTTCCTAAGGTTGGGTAATTTTAATTATTTTTGATAAAAAATGTAAAAACTAGGTCCTTGTGCTTTTGCTAGGGGTATTTGTACTCAAAAGAAATGGAATGAGAACTCCTACACCCTTGGACCAAGTTTCAGCTCAATTGGACAACTTTTGCTAGGTGTTTGTCCATAGGGAGTCCAAGTCAGTCAAAACAACAATTTTAATTGCTAGTCATGACATAGTAAAAATGTCATTTTTGTAATTATGAGCTAAGTAAGTAAAGTAAAAGTGGGAGATGATGAGTAAACCCATTCCTAACCTATCCAAACCTTTTCCCTAAGTTGGAAAAGTAATTTTCCACTTAAAAGACCCCCCCTTACCTAGCCAACAACTTAAAGTGGTGTTCCCTAGCTAATTGACATGTGGGAATTAAAAAGTTTAAGTGAAAAAAGCCACCTAAACCCTAAATTCGCCCTCCTTGGTGTTTAACTTAATGTTTGACCATAGGAAAAGGTGTTTTCCCCCTTTACTCCTATCCTAGGCATGGATTGATTGACTCACTGAAGACTCTTGGGTGTCACACTGGTTGAAACCTTCCAACAACTCCCTCTCGTAGGAAACAACCTTCTCCATGCACGGATGCCTGGAGCATCTCTAATACCATGTTGATTTTTAAGCACATGGGAAGAAGACCTGCACTCCAATACAAATCCTAGCTAATAGAAAAATGAAAACCTATCAAAACAAAGGATGAAGGAATGCTAGATCTACAAACACAACACCTAGAAAATTATGACAGTAAGTACAAATCTGGAATCTCAATCACATCTATCTTTGGTAAACTCAGAAAGAAGAAATACACTGCAATAGCTCAAAACTGAATGAATAAACACCCGAACCCCACCTTTCTTTTATAGACTAAAAAAGGCCAGGGATTTACAAAAATAACTCATCCCTGTGGTGCCCCCAATTTGAGAAGTGAAACCCTAACTCGAAATTTTCCTAGAGATATGAGCCCTACCTGCATGAGAGAATGACTAGAATAAAGTGCCAATCCTCCGTGGATATAGTGGCCATGGTATAAATCTAGAAACCACCTCAAACATAGCACCTACTCTTAATCTAGAAGATTTTCAAAGTCAGTTGCTTTCTCTAATTCTGGAAAAACTAAACTAAAAACAAAACAACAGTTTCTAATGAAAGAAAATCCTAAAAACGGAATTCTCTAAGGCTGGCACATGCATGTTCCTTACCTTGGTCTACATATCCACTACTATGCCTTCTCATCACTGCCCAAACTGCTGCAACAGTCTAAGGCTGTACAGATCTAATGAAACAGGTGAGTGTGCTATGCTGAAGAGAACCATTGCTGAGTAGCTCAAGGACAAAAAATTAACATGAGATGGGCAGAAACCATAGTTACCATATATGGATACAGATTTGATATGAAAGGACAAAAATATGTATACGAAATCAAATATGACCAGATATGAGAGTATACATCTCACGTATAGGAAAAACATGCAAAATTTTCAAAATATTTAGAAAATTTAAAGAGATAGATAGACCAAATTAAAGATTATATTCTATAAAGTTATGAACCATTCAAAACGTAAAAGTAACAACCATTCATCTTCAAACATGAAGTGTCATATGACATAGAGGATGAGACTCAGGGGAATAACACAAAAGAGTTTCAAGTGTTTTAATACAAATAAAACATCATGATAGATAAATAAAAAATTGAGACTATCTCATAGCCTTTCAATTTTTACTGATCGTGGAGCCACTCTATCACTGTGACCTGCATCAGTAAACTGACTCATGGTAGAGGCCTCTCATTGTCAGCACTTTTCTCTAGAATATCTCTAAGCAAGACATCCTCATTTATGTCATGTGTGGATGTGCCACATTAGTAGCCCCCCCAGAAGATGATGTCATCACTGATGCACCTAAACTAGGTGTACTAAATGCAAGAGGAATTTCTCTCACTTTCCTTGAATTGGCTATCTTCTCCTCCAAATATTTGATCCACAAGTTTAAATTGCAATGAATGCAAGCCATATCTGCCAATTTTCCAACTGATGGTAGGTTTTAATTCTTGCTATGGATGAACTCATGTGTGCTTCAACTCCTCTTGTGGGTTGATGCAATATTGATTTGTTCATTTAAACAAGAGAGTAAAGTTCTGTTAATATTAAAAAACAAAATACAAGTATTTGCATGTAGCAAGGTACGTCAAAACTAAAAAATCGAGATGCACTACTTGCTTAACTCATCACCCTGATTGCAATTTATTTCAACACAGGCATCTCATACCCATGGAGGATCCACCATTAAGCAGGGACGATATTTGTGCAAAGCATATTTAGTCTTGCCATAATTGAAGAGAAAACATGGGCATTCCCATTAATATATGATATGGACTTGTTAACCCCTAGATTTTCACCCTTGAAAATCTTGTGGGTTAAGAGCTAGCATGCACTATTTTGGCCGACATTCTGAGATTCTCCCAAAGTTTAGCACTTATGGTTAGCAGAGGTTGGTTCCCACGAGAGACAGGTATATGATCGGTACATGGTTGTTTGGTTCAGAGTTAGACTTGACTTGGTTTCCATGCATTTTTGAGAGAGATGTCTACATACGACAGACATTGCTATTTTTTAGGAGACACGGTTTGAGTGGGTCTTTTGACAGTTTGGAGCAGTTTTGAGCATATAGGGAGAGTCCTTGCATGATTCTAGGCTCGATGGCACTTTTCCGAGCGACATGCGAGAACTTTCTATTTTTAGCAGGTCTTGTTCCAGGCCCATGATTCAGATTTTGAGGGTGTATTGTTGATCCTTGAGACATTCAGAGTCTTTTGGATCTTTTCCGGGATGATTTGGCACATTATACTATTTTTAGTAGGTTGAGCACCGGGGCTCGCATGTCAATTCCGATTGAATATTCAGATCCGTTGTGGAAAAACGAGTGCAATGAGTATGGAGTCAAGGGCATTCGAACGAATTTATATTTTTAGCAGTGTCTATTTTTAAACAGTGACATGTGGTAGTGTTCTCCTAGTCTTCCTGGATGATGTGGACAGTTTCCTAAAATTTAGGAGCGAGATTCTATTTTTAGAAAGTACTATATTTAGCAGGTATGATCATCATCCATGCAGTGCCAAGTGGCACCCTCACAGGTCGACATGTAGCAGATCTATAGAGTGATGTGGCCTCCACTTAGGCAGGGTGGTGCATATTTCCAAGACTTGAGCATAAATAAATAATTAGTTGAGAAAATGGAGTCGCATAACTGGGCCTAAATTTAGCCGTATATTCCTCCATATAGTCACTCCTCCACTTGCCATGCATCAACTCCTTAAAATTCGTCTTCAGTTGAGTTTAAACCGTATTTTCCTAAAAATTAAGAAATTCCCTAAAAAATAGGGCGATTTTTTTCTTAGCCATATCTCACTTATGCTTTTGTCAAATTTAGCAAAAGGACATGCATTAGAAAGATAAATTTGGCCTCCATGCGTTTCTTTCACTCCACAAAGCCAATTCACATTCATTATTCCTCCCTTTCTTCATCAAGTGTGCCTTCCTAAGTTTTAGGGCGCATTCTCCTCTCTTGTGCACATGTAACCTTCATGCAAACTCTCACATACACTCACTCATCTCACACTCCTCACATATCTCTCTTTCTCATGTGCTTAGCCTCCATTTTTAGCCACTCATGCGTCCTCTTCCTCTCCCTTGGGATATGCGCCCTCATTGTGCTATATATTGGATGCTTGACATTGGTTATTGGTGGGTTCATTGCAACAACAGCATAGTGTCTCTCTCACTCTTCTCTCTCTCTCTTTCTCTAGTCTAGTGGCTCTTCTCTGAGCAAAGTAAACATTGTACCGGTTGTAAGCTTGCCAAGTGTGGTGCAATCAACTCTCTTGTAAGCTTGATCAATAAAGAAGTGTGTGTTTGTCTTCGAACTTCTTTTCTTGGCGGTACTATGGTAAATTTGTGATCTGATTTGTCATTTTCTGAACTGTTTATTGTGATTATTTCGATCTTTTGAACAATTTTTCTCTTCTTTTTCCAGTCTATCATCATTGTATGATTGTGCTAACCGTGCAGGTTCCCTCCAAACGTAGAATATTATTTTTCTGGATCGTTTTGGACTGCTTTTAGATGTTGTCCAAGATGAACAGCTTGCTGTTTTGTAGGTTTTCACACAAAAATCAGACTTAAGGGCAGCAACAAGGCGCTTCAGTGTGCCTAGGGACTCCCCGCAGAAGCTAACAAGCATTAGCCCAAATGGAGAGAGGTTTGGTCAGTGACAATTGGGGCCCTACTCCTTTATTTAGCTAAGTTTTTACCATTGTCCTAATACATTTATCAACTCATATTGGAGGGTAAGAATTTGTGCTAACAAATTGGCGCCGTTGCCAGGGAACGCCAGCCTTGGTGACAACGACATTGGTGAGTTTTTAATTTAATTGATTTATTTTTTAAACTCACCTGGCGACTCCACAGGATACAGGGACAACTCCATAGGGGACTTACACAAGAAGATCTTTCAGTTTCGATTCCCTCACAAAGTCTAGTTCCGAGCTTGAAAAAACCCTAACACCTTTTCTCAGAACAAGACTATCATTTCACCAAGAACTCCACTCGAAGTTGGTAAGCGTAAGAGTTCTTAGGTAAGTTCTTTTTCGACGAGCACTATGGTGAGTGTATCTTCGACATCTTCATCTTTATTTTTACTTCCATCTCGAGCTAGTAGTAGGGTAGCAGTTGTGCTTGTTTCTATATGAGATTAACAATATGGCCACAACTGTGAGGCCACCAGTAAGGTGGAGATTTTCTGCTTTTGACCCACTAAGCTTTGTTGCATTCCCAGATTATCCTCATGACTTACCTGCACGTAAATGGCTTAAATGCTTACCTTTGTTTGCAGGAGGGGCTACAAATTGGCGTATTTACTTTCTAATTTCCGTGGTGAAAACTTGCTGCTGTAGCAAATGTTTGCTACAGCCATCTAGTGCTGTTATAAATTTGCTGATAACACTTACTTTACAGCCTATTTAACTTTCAAGATCGTTATTCAAACATTGGATATTTATCTTCTAGTCAAGGGCTCTCATTTCCAATAGTTATCTGCTGATTTTGACAGTGATTTATTGCAGCTGTTAATGTTTTCTTCTTGCTGATATAATTTACAGTCTGCTGCAACTTTGGGGACAACAAGGTTTCTTGTTGTTTTCTCTAGTGTTCCAGGGTTTAATTTCATGATTTTTGGTCTTGGGATATTGGCTCTAACATTTTTTTTTTCAGGTTATCGATCAACTTGCCCCTCTCCTCATCCAAAGTCATCATTCTCCAAACCATAAGGACTCTCATCTAGTATCCAAAGGAGGGATCTCTTACAAACCCTTGTCTTCTACTCTTCATCCCCCCAAGGTCACCCGGGAAGCCTCCCTTGCGGTGGAATCATCTATCACTAAAACAAGGGGAGTAATTGCTGAGGTGATAGTGGTTCTTACTCCAAGTTGTGTCGCACTAGTGACGCTTGTGGTTGGCTTTGACCAAGCGACAGTTTGTGCGATAACAAGCCTTAGAGGGAAAGCCAATTTTCATATTTTTGGAGCTCAGAATTGGATTCTGTCAGTTCCATGATGCTCTGAGATCCCATTAAACATGTCTTATCCACTTCCTGCATTCCATTGTGTCATTTGGTCGACTTGCATAATTTGGCTTGAGGTGGGCTCCCATGGGCAAAAAATAGTTTTTGGGCAATGAGCCTTTTTAGGCAACAACAAACCCCAAAAGCTGGAATGGATAAATAACCAGAGACAGAACTGGTCGACCAAAAAATACATAAAGTATCTAAAGTTTGATTAAAAAAATATCTTAATGTACATCCATGCAAACCCAAACACTTTAACACAAATATGTGAAGTTTTCTCATGTATATAGCAAGGGCGAATATAAAAAAATAGCACCAAGTGCAATCCATATCTAAAGTTCTGAACCAAAATACATAAACAAAGAGGCTTTAGATGGCCTCTATAGTCCAAAAATAAAAATAGTAATAAGTAATTACTAATAACTAATAATTGTATCCTATACACTAGAGTCTAGACTCTACAATCTAGCCCAAGAAACTCTCTGATTCAAAACTCCAAATCAGCCCAAGAAGCACTCCAAATCAGCAGACAAGAATGATGCCGAATGAAGCTGAAGTTGAATGAACACTCACCAAATTATTCACAAGCTCAAAAATTCAAACTCGATCAAGTGAAGGGTGCGAGACAAATGGAGGGGAGGCATCATTAGATAGATAGGGAGGGGTTTAGAATTAGGTTTAGGGTTTTATTATTTGTAACTTTTGTTCTCTGATTTGGATTTATTTTAGTGGGCCCACGATGTGCTTGTACGGAATCGGCCGGTTCAGAGTGGTTATGTATGGAATTGGTCATTTTCAGTCTGAGGGGCCAGTTCCGTCTGGAAAACTTCCTAGAACCAGTTTGACTGGACAATTTATCTGATTCTGGTCCAGCCCTGATAACATTGTTAGTGACAACTTGGATTGCTTTGTCCTTTCATATGGACAAGATTGTGTCCCTCAATATCTCAAACAAATATTCAACAGTCTTTGTCTTGTTCATACAATCGATGGTGGACAGATGAATCATTCCCTCAAGACAACAAGCAAGGGTATTCACAAGGGGTCTAGACTGATAGTTGATCCAACCATCGCTCACTATAGTGCATCCAATAATGGCCTACGTTTGCCTTATATGTTTAACTCTTTACTACGTTCTAAGTTTTCTCCTCTCAACTCCTGTGATCCTAAGCGTTTCATAGCTAGAAGGATCATATGCGGGACCAAAAATTGCATCCTTCTTTAACATGTCTTGAAACAAATGACTTCTAATAATATTAAACGAGGTATTAAAGCCAATGAAATAATAAAAAACAGCATCATCTACCTCCTTTTGCTCCAATCACTTCCAAACTTTTTATAATGTTTGTTGGGTTGCCTTTGGATTTGGCAGAGTAGGTTTTCTCTGCGTATGTGGCATAGATGATGCTCCTGATGCCATGCCTAATGGGGTGGAACTGAATGTTGGTGATGAACTCATAAAAAATCTAGTGTAATATCCCTATCTAGATTGGTCCAAATTTTTCCCAAAACCCCTGTAAGTTTGCTGCCTTTTAATGGTCTGGCATTTCTTCAAACACTTTAATGACACCTACCCCAACTCACTGTAATAGCCCTTTTTGCTGCTGTTATGGTTTCTTATGTGTTTTGGATGTAAGCAAGGAGTTATGACAGCAAGAGTGTAAATAAACAATGACTAAAACAAACTGTTATGACATCAGGACAATGGCACTTCTACCCTTGTTTATTAACATCAAATCAGCAACAGTTACAAAGTAAAATGACTCACATTCAGATCTGAAATGTTAATATTATGGTAGCTTCGGGAGGTATGAACCTCTATTATGACCTATGACGAGACTAGAATCCTCCGGAAGTAAGCAAAGAATTGAAGGAAACCCTAGACAAGTTGT